>JAQFYB010001646.1:0-30784 GCA_034694085.1 Pogonognathellus longicornis
TCTCGTCGGAAAATCGAATTTACTCCCCATATGGGGAGCTATTTCGACCTGGGGAGTTAATTCGGCCAGTACGGTATTTATCATTACCTGTATAATATTGTACTGTTCTGTCTCTTGGTTGTCTGTAAAATGTCAGTTTAGTAAAAATGTAATGTACTTTAAGTAACAACTTTCGTATTTGTATTTACTAGGAGTGCCAAAGTGCCAATTATTACAATAGGAGTTATAGGCAGAACATCATTTAGGGCTCGACTAACTCACTATGCGGAAAAGTGAAGGATGTGCCCTGACTTGAGTGTAGGTTAATTGATTATTATTGTATTATACACGTCTATCTTAGTCTACTAGTGAAGTACTGGTTACACTAACGAGGCTTTTCTATTAAAACCAGCATTCTATTGTCTTTGTTACACTTCTCCATTACAAAACGACCTATACAATACTGGAACTGGAATAAGTTACTATGTTATTACCTGCTACACGTTTACTAGTATTATCTCTATACCTAGAGAGTAGTAATAAAGAGCACAGTAACTTGTTGACGTCTCTCTTTCTCCAGTTACGGTATAGGTATGTGTGTTTCAAGTTAGTTAGTTAGTTATAATTCATGAGGTTCTGCCTACGTATATATTTTGTTGTATACATGGAACTCGATGAAGTTGAAGTCGAGTTCTGTTCTATACTGTACTTAGTACAATGGCATGTTAGCAAAAGTGATGGATGATCAATAGTTAAACACACACGACGACGAGGACGACGGACACACACATACAACGCTTATATAATACATAAAGAGCATAATGTATTATACATACAATGCAATAATAATGGCAGTAGCTTTCTTTAACACACAGTATCTACACACACTTTTCAATTCATTCAAACACCACACAATGCGTTTTGTGTTTCTATGAGTTTACACAGTTCTCAGCGCAAACAATAAGCTTTTATACATACACTAAGCCTGAAAACTTGTTGGAAAAGACTACGAGACAATTTTCATGCCATGAAATCACGTATAGAGTGAGTATACATTATACATACTACGTAAACATATTTATATACGTTGACTTGACTGGACTTGACTTATGACCCGATAATAATATATACATACACATACTAACTCTCCAGCTGCTTCTCCAGTTTTTCCTATTTCCATAACTTTTGTTTCAATTTCGTAGCTATACTTATTTATATGAATGTACTAGAGAGTAGAAGGAAAATGAATAATAAGAAGAAAGGCCTGTCGAGATGCTATCTTTCAATTAATCACTGTCATTGTGTGTGTTATTAGCAATATACATATATTTATATTGTTTCATTTCATATTCTGAGTTTTTTATCTTCACTGCATTATGTGTGCAAGAACTGTAGTATAAATAATACTATTATGAAAGTGATTAATGATTCAATTCATTTAAAGCAAATGTGTATTGTATTGCATAAGTACAATTGTCTTAATATTACTATTAGTTTAAATTTAATGTTAGTACATACATGCAAACATTTAATAATTAATGAATTATTCCTACGACATGAAATGAAACACAGTGTAATAATAGTCTTGGTCTTTGTGCTGTCCCTTTTCGGAGAAATTGTACAAAGTCTATATATATATAATTAGTAAGAAATATTATAGTTTAAATAGTGGTACTCATTTGTTATTTATAATATATTTACTAATGATGATGGTATATGTAGAATGAGTACCACACAAAACGATGATACAACTATAAAAAACTGATTTGATGATGATGCAAGAATTGCAGGAGACGAGAGGCAGTGAGAGACATTAGTTTATAAGTAATAAGCTCTGGTGAATATAATTATTATTACATACTAGTACTATGTTGGTTAAATAAAGCAAGAGAGGTTTACTAATAAGATGAGAATCAATTAAGAAAATAATAATAATATGCAAAATGTAATTAATAAAATGTACATAGGTAGATGAACCAGAAGAAATACTACTGAATACAATTAGAGAGGTATGTAAAAAGTAACTTGAGATAGAAAAGGAATAATAACGACTACACTTCGAGACACATTAAAAACAACAACAGCGTATATACAGCGTACTATTGTTAAGTTACAAAAATTACGACTAATTACTTCTTACTTAAAATTCATTTTAGAACCAAAAAGGAATAAATATCTACTTGTAATATTTCCATTCAATAAACTAGGGTGAATTATTATGTAGAGAGATGTTTAAACAGACAGACTACAATTAGCTAATCGATTTACACTACGGTTCTCCAGAAATGGCACACATTAGCATATACAACACAATTAGCGGAAGTTATTAATAATATCCATACATACGATGTAGCACAATTAGCCAATAATATTATTAGCAAATAATATGAACACGGTAAAATACAAAGCTAACTATATACATAGTACTGCTATTAATTATAATTTATTCGTATTCATCATTTATTATGACAATTTTATGGAATGCCCACAGCTAGTTGTACGAGAATACGATACGGGATATAATTTTATGCTGTTGTGTACCTATGTGTTGATACAAATGCATAGTTTTGTGGTAGTGCAATTGCAATTGATTCCGTATCTTTTTATACGCGTTATATAGAAAAGGATGTTTTTTATATAAATACATATTGTTATGAGTTTATTATTGGTGTTATTTAGTTTAGTGTCCCATTCTTCACGTTTAGGAAGGACGTGGGGTTGTACTGTACTTGACTTTCTATGTAATTATTGTTAAATACTTCTATATATAAATGAAATGACGACTCTGCAAGAAGATTGTATTGTAATTTGTATCTGTGCAGGTATTCGTAGTAGGACAGGATCGCCTTATTACTACTAACTACCTAGACCTATAGAAATTGTCAATTAGAAAGCGATTTATTAAAAAAACAGTGTGCAATGTCACAAAATGAATCAATTGATTAATAAGAATAATAAGATTAACGATAAAATACTATTATATATTGTGAGGGAAAACGTACTACACAAAATACGGTACATATATGATTGTAGATAATATCAATTCAGTGCATATTATGTCGATGTCTGTGTAATAAGGATTTTAAGAATAATAATCAATCAAAAATAATATGGAGCAACAGCCCTGTCACTTATATACGTAAAAATGCCCTGTAACAAACAACAAAAATAAAATACAATTTAGCTTGTCAAAGATATTATCTAATCAATAATACTGACTCATCTGTTTTTAGTGTGGAGTGGACGTGTATGTACTAAAGTATGAAACGGAAGAATGAAATGACATAATTTATGATTTTAGAATCAACACAATTAATTATTGATAAATAAAATATCAAACTGTTCTTTATGAAAAATCGTAAACGTGTCCAGTTCTTTTATTCATCAACTAATAATCAACTGCGAGTTCATATTGCATTGCATTAATTACCTTGTTGCCTTCTAATTCTCAATCAGCTACGATTCATTTCTTTTCCCGAAACATTAGTTATAATATATAATTTACTTTTTACCAAAGTATTGAGTCTTGAAAATACTAATTGTATTTGTAGAAGGCAATCGGTTCATGTATATATAAATAATGGTACAGATTTTATGAGATATTTAAATTAACAAAATCCTGACTTACGAGTTTCGAAACAAGAAATGAATAAGTGTAAGACTCTTGCACAGAAACTGTATCGAAGTTGGAGAAGCAGCCTTTATTTCGACAGGGTTAAAAGAATAAGTTAACGGTACACTTGCACGATGCCAAACTATACGTACAGTGTAGTGAGATACACTTTACAGTTTACTTTACAGTCTCTTTTGGATTCGTTGAATATCTGCTGGAAGAAAGTGGTTCACCATGTTGATAATCCATGAAGGATCCTTGCAGCCTTCTGTGAAATCTCGGAAGAATCTGTAATTGCATACCATCACATTGTACTTTGTTGCGTCGTCCTGAACGAATTCCATAAAACTTTTATGCTCTTCAGACTTTTGTTTGTCGGCATAGCCTCGAAGAACATGCATCACCACCGTAATTTCTACATGACGGACTTGGGCAGGTTTTGAAGGTGTCGAACTTTCCACGAAACGATCTGTAGGTAAACAAAAATAAATATTAAATTTTACTCTGAAAAAGACTAACAGGTAAAATTGATAACATTTTGTCATTTTCAAATCAAACATTCATCAAATTGCCACTTCTAATTGAAAGGAGTATTGATATGGAAAAACAAAGTAACAGTGCTAGTGCTACTTTGATTTAAAAGTGACGAATGTTCATTGTGAAAGGAGAAAGTAGTCAATACCGTAAATGTATAGTTTAAACGTACTGCATTTTTATTTAAATATAACTTTAATTGAATATTTAATTGAATGAATAATAATAATTTTCCAAATGAGTAGTATTTTAATCTAAAATCTGGCCAGTCAACCACCACAGTGGATTTCAGTGGGGAATGCAGACATCATCATGGTCTGCTTTTAATTAGACCTGTACTTACGAAATACTTTTATTAACTTTCCAAGTGAACTTTCACATTTGCTTTCTCCGGATACCGGTGACTGGAGACAATACTGGAGAAAGTTTAACAAAGCGGAACAGCTGATGTGAATAAGGAAAACAACAACCTGAGGTAGATTCTTCTGGCGGTGTGTCCGGAATTATTACTCCTATTTGATAAGGAAACGAGAAGAAGATATCTTCAACTGCCACTTTAATTAAATCCCGTTGAAATAATGAAAATGTGGAAACAGTTTTCTTGATTTCCTCTAATGCTGACGGCTCTATAAGTCCTTCCAATGCGTCGAATTCTCCCGATGACAATTTATTAGAGATGAAAGAAACCGCCTGGCAAAGGTAAATACCAAACAAATCTTAATTATTGCTCTTGGCACAAATTTCAAAGGTAAAATCAAAAATGCAAATGAATAATTAATTTTAAATTGATAGCCTATATTGTGAATTCAAAGTTACTTCTCTGGCTCCCCGATCGAATTCCCTAATATCGAACTCTCTATCAAAATACGGTCTGATAACGAAATGGGTGAAGAACCAATTGCGTATTCCATTGATGAATCTTGGCCACATAACGGGTGGAAATGGCATAATAGAAGGTAACCATCTTTCTGATCCTCGACTTGATCCATGAGAACTTTCAAATACACTTGGACTACTGTGTATTGAACAAGCACTTACATATTGTTGACTATTTAACCCACCAGCACAGTTTCGTCGGAACAACGGTGTGAAGTTTCCAAATCCGAATTTTTTCCATAAAACCTTTGGGTCTACCGAGAGGTGAGATGAATTAGAAAAATTTCTCTTGCTGAAACAGTAGGAATAAGGATAGCTGGACAACTTGGCAGAATTATAGAAGCCTCCATGTCCATCATTAAACTGATCAGCTGTTTCTTGTACACTGGCTGTTGTGGACAACAGTCTTGTTCTTGCACTTACATTGGAGATTGTGGAGGAAGATCGAATAATTTTCAGGGGGGTTATTATTGTTGACGACGAAGACGACCTCATAATAGGAATCAGTGCCATATCTCGGCCGCAACTGAAAACAGCTGCTGAATTACTCCAGCAGCAGATTCCAGGGTTGAGGAATGAGCAAGTAGTAGCCGTTCTGCCGTCCGGCGTCTCCAAGAACTTGAAGAACTTGAGTTTTCAATGTTGAACAGTTGAACATGAATATTAACTGTTTGTGTTTAGTTAGTTACGAGTGTGTAGTACGAGTGAACGATATCAACAACGATATATGAACACATCTCCACTATGCTGTAAGATGCACGTAACTATTACGCGAAACTCGAGCAAAGAAATAATGTTTGGAAGGCCAATGTTGAAACGCGGTTTGTTAAGCTCACTAGAATCATATCCCTATAGTGTTGTTGTATGTAGTTGCATAGTTGTTTTGTATCATCGTCGTCGTGGTGTAAGAGTAGACCCCGAAACCATAATATTATGCAGTATGATATGGTTTTATTATTGGTAGAGACTCCCAAAGACCTACCAATGTTAGTGTTCCTCGAGTTTATATATGAACAAGATACATTATATACACACACAGACAGGAGTCTTGCTCTTCTGGTTTAGTTTAACTGACTTTAGTTAGTAATGGACAAGGTATTGAACGAGAAGAATATTCCTCCAGCTAAAAAGTTGCTGTGTGTACAGGATGATGGTATAACCCTTTGGTTACTTGCATGTGTATATGTAGGAATACATAGTAGGATCAGGATTATATGCAAGCAAGATATATTATACGCTAGTAATAAAAGTTATGGTATTAAATACCAGGATTTGGTTTTGCTTATAACGTATAGGGTCTTCGTTTTTAGGCGGCCATATTGACCTGGCAAATTCGAGTATACAATATTATATTACTCTGCACAGATCAAATCAGACATAGACTCTGGATAGGATACATAGGAAGAACAATATTCAACATTGCTGCATAATACATAAAATATTGGGAGATTTGTTAGTTGGTTTGGTTGGGACTTCTCTGTGGGACTGTGTGATCACAGAGTCTATTTCGTTGTATTCATTCAACAGCAGAAGACTGAAGACACTGCTGTTTAGATTTCCTGGCCACAAGACCTCTTCAGTTCCAGTTTTCTGCACTACGACATCCACAGCACATTACAGGCGAAAATAATCACAATCACAATACATAATAATAATATCCAAAACTAATCTCGTCCTCCACGATTGTCTGTGTGAACTTCGTTTTTGTAATGTGCAATCAGTTGAATGTGGGGTTTCGTGTAGAATTGTGTAGTTAGGGACATTCAAGCAGTTCCATTGTTCTCCAAAGGGTTTCCAACAAACAAGTTCGTTGGAACTCGGCTCAAATCAAATCGTCAAGAAAGATACACAAAACATACATTTGAATCCACTTCCTGTTCAAAAGCTGAGCGCAGTAGTAGTAGTATATATATACAATATATAGTCAAAAAGTAATTTAATTAATTTTTAATCAACCAATAAATACTCAAAAAAGCATCTCCTAGTCCAAATTATGCACTGAATGACAGCAACGTTTAATTGGTATGCAAAAATTTGCTAATTTTTATGTAGTCTTAAAAATTTAGGTCTTGATTGATATGTATTTAATTTTTTAATGTTATTATTTTAATCACGCCCAACAAGGTGTAATTTGTTACAATTTTTGTTGTTTTCAGAACGTTAAGCCATACGAAGTACTACTAGTTTAGTGGTTTGGAAAGAAATAAGTTGTGGAAACAAGTCATAATTGTTAATGGGAATTTTTGCAATTCACATGCAAATCGTAGTTTTACTTATGAGTAACAATGGACTGGATTACGAGCCTAGGATTTCGTCAAATTTCAAAAGGCCAAGACGAAAATAGCTGAAACGGAAGTAATACTTCCGGCGCCGTGTACGAAGATGGAGTCATCGTCATAGATGTTGGCTTTAGTACATCTTCGCTTCTAATTGGAGCTCTTTTTTGTGTTTTCGTACTAACCGTTATAATCGTGATCGTCATAATGTGGATTTTGTGAAAATATGAGATAATAGTGTGTGACCAAATGGACACAAACGCTACTGCGATGTATAGTGTTTATATATAGTACATCTGCACTCCACAACGCAAAGCAGGAAGCTTGTCTTCAAATATTTCAGTGTTTGTTATTAAATTATTGATGCGAGAATATTTATCATTTCCTGTTCATACGCCAATTACTTAGAGATGTATAGTTGGATAGATCGAAAGATGTGAATGAAATGAAGAAAACGCCAAGTGTGCTATGAAAGTGTAATCAATATTTGTTTTGTTTTGTCCAGCTACGAGCTATAATTATATTTGACAACTTTGATAAGTGTTTTTAGTGTTCTCATCATGGCTAATCCACGGAAATTCAGTGAAAAAATCGCTTTACACAATCAAAAGCAGGCAGATGAAACTGCGGCTTTTGAAAAAATAATGAAGGAAGTTTCGGCTGCAACGCAAGCAAAGGTTTGTATACAAATTATATAAAGTATAAATATAACCCAACAAATAATCCATTATACATACCATATAGAATCAAATTGTCTTAATTATAATCATTTATTCAGATAAAGCGTTCTTTTACACATGTTTTTAGTATTCACGTAGATCAAGATTAATTTTTTTTCAGTTTATATAGAAAGAATTGTAATGAAGTGTTTATCAGTATATTATATTCATTTTTATTTGTATTAATTAGTAAAATTATTACTATTAGTAAATTATATAGTACGATTTTTGCATTTTAATTAGCAAAATGTTGACACGCCAAATGCATTGAATTTTATTGAATTCTAACTTCTAATTATGTTTCGTATGTTTTTATGTAAACTCGGTAAAAACGTTTGTATTTGTTTTTTATTTTATTTTATTAGAGTGATAACGATAACTCTGATCAGCTCTGGGCTGTTCTCTCTCAGGCCCAGGTGTTACAGGTGTGTATATGAAATATAGAAAATTATTAACAATTTATATTAGTAATGATGGAATTATTTTCCATGGATGTTCGCGAATACTATGATGACGACAATGATCTTAAATGTTACATACCATACGTATCACATTTTTGTACATACTACATTCAAGTTTTAAATGAAAGAAAATGTTAATCCACTTGTCTTGTTATTTAGCCGATTCCTCAACCGCCACAACAGATGATGACGACGAAGCAGCAACAAAATAATCTACTGTCAATAAATGCATCTTTTCGTGGCGGGAGCTTACCTAATGTCAATCAAATTCCAGGTGATACGGTGAGTATACAACACAAAATGAATATTGTAATTTATTTTCCAACACGATTCCTAAATTCCTGACGTTCCATTTGCTCTCATCCATGCTTCCAATTCCAAATTCCAACCACTTTATTCTAACTCCCAGTCGGAGTTGCCATTAACTAATTTAATGGTTTAAAAAATAGACCTCCCTGATATGAACAGACTTTATTAATCGTAATCACATACGCACTCAATCAAAATACTCTTTTGGGTATACTAATACAATATATTTAAAACGTTTATAATCATCTTTTCTATTAAATTATTCTTAATGAGGCAAATTATAATATTACTGTTGTGTATGTAGACTGTGTAGCAGTGTCTCATGTCACGTTAAACAATTCTATTACAGTAAAAATGCAAAGACAGGATTTAGAACAATAGGCTTACATTAGTGGAGTTTGAAAATGTCGTGTATAATAACAATGTGTATGTTCAGATTTTGCAAGTGTACTTGTTTACAAACAAGTGAAACAAACGTTGCATTAGTAGTCTAATGCTGCTGTCATCTTACTTACCAGTAAAGTGTAAATGACTATAATAACATTTAATGATTCCTCACATGAACTTGTCGAGTGTACAATGTCCATCTGTCTATCTCAATCACTTAATTTTACAACTGAGTGAGTGAGTAATCCTTCCTAGTTGATTTATATTCCCCATTCGCATTATACTAATACCAGCAAAGCACAGTAGTAATCTTTATTTGTAATTGTGTTTATGCACGGTTTTCATTGCTGTGTAGTAAATCTCGTTTTGTAGATTAATTCAGCCCTAGTAGATCTTAATCCTTAGTGTATTTAGTTATTGCTTCATTTATTTCCATCTTTATTCGAGTACTTTTATCTCTTTTGATAGACAATATTAATTTTGCTTTATTGCGTTCAGGTAGAGTTGAAGTACAGTGTTATCTACTGTGTCGAAGTAGTATAAAAATATTGTCTTTCCATGGAATTGATGGAATCATTTAACCTGTTGACAAGGTTGACTGTATATAATTATGAATGAGCATGTAGTTACACGAGATGCTTGCATCATCACATCAGTCGGAGTCACTGTATTGTGTATTATCATCGCACACTGTGAGACTACTGTGATGTGACACGTTTATTTCTGATGTATGTTTTCACTGTATAGTAATCGCATCCACAGCGGGTTCGGACTTTAATCTAGTTTATCTTCTAGCGAAAAAATATTTTAGTTTAGTAAATAGTGAAGAAGAGCGAATAGAAATTACTGAAATGTGTCTGTCGCCGTTGAAGGACCTTGACTGCATAAAAACTGGATACTTTTGTGTAGTAGATGTGTCTGTAGTCTCTAGTCTCTGTGTGTATTCATGTAGTCGCAATAATAATGTCTTTGTAAGTGGAAGCATGCATGCGACACTTTTATTCTATGGTAGGGTCTATAGCTATGGTGCCAAATGCCATTGGTAAATAGGAGTCAATTGAATTATGTATATGATGCAATGTACAGTTCAATGCGACATTATAAAAAGGTATCAATCAAAGGTATCATCGTATTTGCTAACCTTATTATTGAATTAATAATGTATTTTATGTATGAGTAATGATACATTTGTCACATAATGTCACGTTAATATTGTCATTTTTTTCAAGTAGTAATAGTTGTAGTAGTAACGGTTGTATGGCTAAACAAATAATGAATGACAAAACAGCATGCTAATGCATGCAAAAATGAACTATTTATGTCATATTTGGCTGTACCCAATCATTAATACATAATCCTATTAGGCAAAACTACTTGTTCGAGCTTAATCAAGATTATTTTAAAAGGATTGACTTAGGTACGGCACACACATTAAACACGACTGGTTACTGGTTAGGTTGTTAACAGCAATAGAATGGTAGTATGGTAGTCATATTACAATATAGCAAATGAGCAAATGATAATAGTCGTGTTTGGGTTTACACACAGAGACAGACGTCAAGTGATTCTCTGAGAATATCTTACCAACGTAGAGAAGTAGAGAGTGAGAACTTGATGAATGGAGGAAAGGACGTAGCACACAGGCAATAAGTTTTTACACCTGTTACGTTTGTTCTGCTAGGTTTTCTATTCGTTTATGTTGTTGTGGTGTGTTCTGTGGCTGCTTTGGTTTCTGTGTGACTATTTTATTGTAATTTTTATTACGTGAAAATAAGTGGTTCGTCCACAGCCTACTCAACTAACACCGATGATGATCACTCTAGTGTTTCTTTTATATTTATGTTGTGAAATGAAATAGTTTTATGTGAAAAGTAACGTGTTATATTTTTTTATCTGATCTTTACATGCCAGCATGTATGTTACTGTAGTTCTTTATTAAAAAATGCATGCTACTAATTGGAAGTCCTTTGCTCAATTTTTTGTGGAAATGTATTTCATTTTTTATCCCATCAAGAAAACCACTGGTTAAAATAGTTTCAGCGTAAAATGTATGGTAGACAATAATAGACTCCCTCGTCTCATAAAATGTTGACATTTTAATTGACTTGTGTATAGTCTGTAATATAGCTAGGTAGAATATGAACAATAATCATGAACGCAATGAACCGTATCGCGTATTTTGCAGCATGACAAATACGTAGGAAGATTACTGGGTATTGAGTACACTCGGTACATTGTCTGTTGTTCGTTTTGTTTTGTTTATAATGCTGTTGTACTATACACAGCAAAAACTAGAATAAATATTTTGTTCCTTGGATGAATTCTGAGAAACCTGAAGCATCATATTATTATAATAATAAATATGAGTACCTTCCTCCTTTCCATACCGGAAAACACGTTTTAAAAAATTTTGGTCGAATATTTGTAATTATTCATTGTATACTGGTACGTAGGTACCTCTAGTTGTAGTTATATAGACCCACAATCTACATGTACTACATACCTACACGAAATAGTAAATCGTAGTAGACAATCATGCAATGCTTTTGCTCATTCAGCTGGTTCAGACAGAACGGGAGGCGGCAGAGAGGCAATGTTAGGGAAATCTTGCAATATTTTTGCATAGACATTATTAGTAGTTAGTTAATATAGTAAAGTTTTGTAGTGTGAGTACTATAGTTAAATGCAGTATAAATTCTAGGTTTGCTTTAATGGTGTAGGAAGACTGAACTAAACTGAAGAGGTGATCGCAACAATGATGTGGTGTTGATTAGGTATATGTTATGATAATGCTATGTGATAGTAATAGAATAGTAGTACAGGGAAGAGAGGGAAATATCCGATGAATTGCTTAGAACAAGAAGAGTCAGTTAAAAACTGAAATGTATGTATGTATGAGTAGCACTGCTTCAACGAGTTGAAGTGTAGAAGTCTTGAGTGTGCTTTGTATAGATGTATTTATTCTCGTTAGGTAAATCATAAACCAACCAATAACTATACTACTTACCTAGATACCACTATACGATACCAGACTGGCAATAAAGGTTGGTTATGCTTGGTTATATAATATATGTAAGAGTAGCAGCCTATAAAAGTAAATTGTGCAGTTTTTGTAGCCTTCAAGGTCTGCAACTTATTGTCAGTTTCATGAAAGCCAGTCCGTGAGAATAATAGAACGGGATGTATATACACGTAAAGATAAATACACACACTACTAATAGTAAGTTAAGTATCTGTTACATATACAATACATCTCTATACAAAATAGATAGATATGTACTACCAGATACTTATCCAAAGAATTATGGCTGGTTAGTTACAGCCTAATCTATATAGATGTATTATACATTTCATATTACATATTAAAAACTCAGGTAGGTAACTGAAATTACAACTCTGCTTGTAAATTAAATCGTACTATCTAACTATGGTTAAAAATAACTGAGGAGTTCATGTGTATGGTGGAGTATTTGTACACAATAAAATATAACGAGGTAAATTAGAGTTAGAAATAGCTCAATGTTAAGTTCATTAGTATACGGGATATTGTACATAGATGTGTTTTCGACACACAAAATTCACGTGAAAGTAACTCTATACATTTCTATACTCCCACTTTAATTCCCTATGGCTATATATGTGTATAGTCTATAATGTGTGTATTGTGTATGTTTTACAAAATTAGCAGGTTAGTGGACCAAATTACTGGAAAAAGGAAGGTTAAAAACTAGTAAGATTAGAACAGGGAAACGCACCGGTGTGCCACTACCAAATTGATAATACGATACCAATAAAATATAAACCCGTGTAAGTTGTAAGTCTGGTCTGTCATGTGGATTCCGTCATTTTAGACAGCCACGTGGACCTATAATAGTCATTCATATGACCATATGTAATTCCCTGCACAATTTTGCACTCGCACTTACACTGCAATATTAGCAATCAGTGATCATAAGGAATTTAGCAAAAATGTAGAGCAAACGTATGTGCGACTATCAGGTGTTGTGTATAGTACATGAATTAATATTATCGTATCCCCGTTTGGAATGAGCACGGCTCATTTGTAATATTGTGAAGCTGTGTATGTGTAAGTAGGCAGTTCAATTCGTTGTGTAGGTATTTTGTTTTGGTATTTGCCAATTGACGTTGACAGTATTGTAATGGGGATTTGCACACTTTACGTCCACCTTCCACTTCATTACAAGTACTTGTTTGTTTTAAGATTAATAATACATGGGTGCACTACTAAGTGAATTTAAGTCACTTTTATTTGTCATCCGGTTTGCTATATAAATGCTACGGCACAGTTAAATGATGATGATGAGCTTTCTGTTATGGAATGGAATGTTTGGCAGGGTAGGATGGCACAGAATACAGAAGGAAACGTATCTAATCGACTGAAATGTTTAGTATAAATTAAACTTTCCAGAATTTGCGAGATCACGTAAACATATTTACATTTTTATGTGCAAATTAAATGGAAAAGTAAATGTAGGTATGTGCACAATATGTTAGCTTGTATTTGCTACCTAAACTAAAAATTTAATATTGATGTTTGTGTCGGTAAAATATAAACAATTTTTTCATTTACTAATCTCTCATGTGCCTAGAATTTGAAATGACCTGCGGGCACGGACAGGTAGATTAGATAGAAAGTATATGTACGTAAGTAAATGTATATATTGGAAATGATGATGTGTGTACAAAGTGTACATTTACACTGATGATCTATACAAGTACTGTTTTTATGCCCCCATAATAATATAGTACGATGTGTTAGGATAGGGTGAAATAGAATTCTAAGAAATCTATGAGTCATTTCATTGTACAAGTTGTAAAACATACTCATTGCTTTTGTTACACACAGTACTTCTACTAGTACTGCAGTGCTCTTAACATAAGCAGATTCCCATTAGTTGTTTTATAGTTGTAGTGCATGTAGCTAAGCTGCACACATGACTCTGACTGCATGACAGATCTCAAAACATAAATTATAAATGAAACATAACATAAACGTGGATAGGATCAACAGAGAGAGATACAGTGTTTCTGAAGCGCCGCAGTAATGCTGATAATGAATAAGAGTAGGATGAAAGGAAAGGATGGAAATTAAAATCTTACAAATGTTTCACAGTGTAGTAAGATTGTAATAATTACATCGAATGTCTTTTTTAAGTACTGTGAATAATTTTTTGTCACTTGTAATTGCAATAAGCATTGATAGAATATCTGCAGTACACTTACTAATAGTGCTATAATAAAATAGAGTTAATAAAGTAGCAATTTGTGCCATGCTTTTTATAATGTAAAAAAGATAAGTACATGCATTGTGCATACTAAGTATATAGTATATTTATTGTATCTACGTGTGTGTAGTTATGTGTGTGTGTGTGTGTGTGTGTGTGTGCTTTGGTTTATCTACACGAATAAAAAAAATAAAAATGAGTTGTAATGGAAAAATAGTAATTTCACTAAATATTAGGTTCGTTTTAGTTTGAGTGCAGTGGTAGTAAAGTAAAGTAGGTACATTTTGGGCAGTACATTTTATGCAGTACCAGATTTACTTATACATAAATTGTTAATACTTGTTAATGTATATACGAGTGAATGTGGCATGTACAACGAATGCATTTGTAGGAATAGAAAAGTCTATCTTGTAATTGTGAAGTACCATAAGAGATAAAGAGTTGTGCTGAGAGTAATTCATGCTTTGCCTTGCCATTGCCATTAGTTTACTGACGTTCAACCTTGAGACTTAGTCTTCCTACTATTGCAAAACATAGCAAACATGCCACATTGAACTGAACGAGGGACTATCTGTATTTATATAGTAAAATGTATGTAACAGTAGGGCAGAGTACAAAGCTCGACATAGACAGAAAATTACTTTATGTATGTGATGTATGTATGTGATGCTCCATGTATTCACAAGTAGTAGGTATTCTTATCTTCGTTGTTTTTCTGTTTGCTCTATTCTATGTGTTTTGTGTACACTGCGTTCAGTTTAAGGTGGTTGCAATCAATGTGATGGGATATGTACTTCACAAATTATAAATACTTGTGCTAGGTAGTCAGTTAAAGGCAGTTTTCGACCTACCTTTATTCTTATAGTACACTGTACACATGCAATATGATTCCAGCACTCGAGTCGAGAGATAATCTCACTTGAGTTGAAAAGGAAGACTATCTAAGTATCTAGCGCCTTTCTTGTGTGTAAACTGAAAATTATGTCGAACTACATAATTATAAGGATCAATGAAAATTTATGCGTTTATGTCGATATGAATCATTGTAATATAAATATAATTGTTTGTGATGTGAACTAAAGTCGAATTGATAATAAGTTTTAATCGCCATTCGTGTATATAAAAATTGGTGTGAAATGAGATTTGCACAAATATACGCCAATACTATGTACAATATGAGAATTTTATGAAAATATTCTTGGATGGTTTACGGTCTAATGGGTTTTATCCATATGGAATCACCATATTGAAACTAATAACTATGTAATGAAAGACAGGAATTACAATCTCATTTACATTGATTTATATTTATGTATGTGAAGATACGAATCTACGGCCAAGCAATTATGGAATTATGCGTTTCCCTATTATTATGCGTATAAAACCACGTACAGTGTATAAACAAAAAAATCCGACATTTTTATGTGAAATTGGAATACAACCACGGATTGAATGGATGCTTTATGTTTCAATTAATTTTCAATACGAACTGTGCCAATAAATTGAATTGGTGGTGTTTCATGCTTGTACAGCAATGTAAATTGATTGTTTACTTATTTTATACAGTAATTAATTAAAGGCATGATTTAAAATGAGATTTTGTTTAAACAGGTAGTTTATTTGGTGAAAGATGTAGTACACCTTGGTACTATTATGTTAGTTCATCCCATAAAAACTCAAAAGCACAGCAACACAATTTATTAAATCTTTAAAGGTTGCAAACGATTTGGATTTGATGATGCGAGTATTGAAATGGGCTAAGATTGACACTAGCATTTTATTTGAATGATATGATTATGTGAGAATTTAAATTAAAGTATAGAAACTGCGGAGGTATGTAGGTAGAGGACTATAGTAAGATAGTAAGAAGGCATAATATTATGAGAAGGCTAGTAGAAAGGTAACATGGATATGAAGGAATAAAAAATGTGGTCAAGTTAAGATTTATGAATTTATAGTGAAGGAGATGCTGATCTGAAGGATATAAGTATTAGGATAATGTACAAAATATAATTGTTAGTTTGTTGAACGACATTTTGGTAACAATGGCGTTTTGTATACATTTGGGTGAAAAGCTTTAGCAGCTTGATCATAATATGAATGTGGAATGTGGAGAACGAGTATTGTAATGTGCTTCAGTCTTTACAGCGTAGCGTCATATGTAGCATAGGTTTAAAGCTCGTCATTGATATATTCGTGGAAAAGTGATGAGAGTAATCGGTTGAGATGCGTCAAGTGGTATAAATATAATCCATTTATGACGATGTGCTTTTCCTTTAACCCTTTTTTCCTGAAGGATCTCCTAAACCTTTACCTAAGATAATACAATATTTTATGTGTCTTTTAAAAAGACTGTAAATGTATGTTAATCCATAAAACTATGAAGCTGCATTGACGAAATCAGAATAATAATTGATTGATTGTTTATCTTTATGACGACAGAGTCCGACGTCCCGAATGGGTGCTATGTTTAATCAACCCGGAACTTCACCAAGGTCGTCAAGAAACTCAATAGGTCCTTTACGAGTGTCCAAGACGAGAGTGGACCATGCCCCATACGCTTCTCCACCAAATCTATCGATGCTGCATTCAGCGCACTCTGGAAATTTGGGTTCTACTGGTTTAGTCTACGGAGTAAATTACCTTTCCCCTCCGATGGAGAATGCAGCTTGGCGGAGAGCCAATTCAGACTCTGCCCTGAATTCTCTCATGATACCTTCTGTAGTGCCCGACTCCAGTGAAGAGTCCTCCAATAATTCCAACGATCCTCGAGAAAATTATATCATCAGCATAGGAAAGACTAATGACTCGCCAAATCAGCTCCCAAATACAGTGGGAGACGGACCCAATCTACTGGAGATTCCTACGTCTGTGTCCACCGGCTCCTTGCCTGATCTTACGACTTTTCACTCTCTCCCCTTCAATTCTTCACTCCAGCAGTCTGTCGATATGGAAGACCAGCAACTCAACCATTCATCTTACTCAACTGTAAATATTTATCGTAAAAAATATTGTTTTATATTAATTTGGAACAGTCCTTTGAGGGTTTTATAACTTTTTTTCGTTTTTAGAGCCCAGTGACTTATTCTCCAAGTATGTCACCAAACCCTCATTCTCAGCAATCAAATCAACAACAACAGCAACAACAATCACCAAGTCAGTCTCAAGGGTCACCTCAACAGCAACAACAGCAGCAGGGGTACAATAAAATAACGTTAACGAAACTCTCTCAGCAGCAATCAATGTTGGACAATCCACTTCATGTTACTGTGAGCTCATCATTCCAAAATTACCCAAACAATGAGGTAAGTGCTCACCTAAAAGCTCGTATGAAGATTGTCAATGTTTCGAAACAGCGATTATGTTATTTTTATTACGTTGATTATTATCTGTTTGTATGTATGCAGCAAGTGCATTGACTGTATACTGCTCCATGATATAATTGAATCAGTGTTGTTATTTTATTTGACAGTTTCGAGCAACTACTATCCAGTTACGCTTTGTATATGGATAGTTGGTTGCATAGATTTAATGACTTCTTTAGTACAGATTTATTTAGATCTTGAGTTTTAAGTTTGCTCTCATAGTAATTTCTGTGCATGTTATGTTTGACTGTAGATGTTGACAACATACCGGTGTCCTCCAAGACCTAGTCCTCAAAATTCACCTTTACCAGTAATTTTTTTTTAATTTTATTTTGCATGGTTTTGGTTTTTACAGTTTGTATGATTTGTCTTCGAAGGGGAAGGATATTAAAATATGGTTGCTAATTCAATGAAATTTGTTTAATATTTGCGAAAAATAAGCAGTTCCGAAGTCCCAGCCCCTTAGATGGTCATTTATCAGCTCCTCCAAGTCCCACAGCCCAACCATCGCAAAATTCTCCAGAGAATTTCTTCGTCAACCAACAACTCCAACAACATTTTGAACAAATTTCAATGGTATGTTAATTATAGAAATAATTATCGCAAATTCGTTCCTTCCGACTTCTATTATATATTGAGTCCGTCTCGTGGTCTTGTTTCCTCTGCTAAATCTTGTTACTCTGTACGTTTGTTCTCGTACTCTATCTCTACAACACCTACAAAAGCGGTAGTGCAACTTACATTTGTACTTTGTACTGTTTTGTTTCTGTATATTTACCGGTATATACTTTATACGTAGGGTAAAAATCATTTTATTTTAACAAAGCTGTCCTTATCCTTTCCTGTCCTATTTGTATGATGTATCAAGTTGTGCATTGAACGATGGTAAATATTTTTCTGATGTTCTTGTTGCTGTAATAATTGTTTATGATTTTAATCGAATATGCCCGTAGTATTTTAATGTAATGTAATGTGATGTATGTAATCGAATCGTACAGTAGTGCACCTACTTGCAATTTTTTTATTCATGTTTTATTTGCTACGATGTCATTTTAGATGGAATCGACTCCTGGCAGAAATAATGGCCATAATAGTTGGCAGGTTAATATTTGGCCCTTTTCTTTTTTCTTGCATGAATCTGACTGAATCTGTAATTTGATTAGATTTTGTGTATTCCTTTCTGTAATTATGATGATTGTGATATTATTTCATTACTAATACGCAAAAAACATATGCTTGTTTGGCTACCTTTACATTTAGAAATGGTTTGAGTGTTATATCAGTAAATAAACTGATTTGTGGGTGATTGTTCTTAAAAAATACTTTAAAAAAATACAATTTTATGAAATGAATGGCTTTTGTATGTGAATGGAACTGGAAGCATGTTTTGGCCGGGAAATAATTTGGGGGTTAACGTGAATTGTGAATGTTTAAAGGGAGGTGGGATGGCGAACAATCAATATTTTTACAATCAAGCACAACAAATTCAGACGGGAGCCACTGCTGTTACCGCCCAGCAGTCACCTCAGCATCCTCAGCCTCAAACGCCACAAACGCCGTCGAGTATCCCTGATATTATTTTTACTGGTAACACCCTCAGAAATAACAAAACTCTTTTCTTGCTCTCTCAATCTTTACTCTGTTGCAAATATATCTAAACATGAGTATATAGAATTTTTGGGTGCAGATTTCTCAGACGTTCATTCATCGGAGCCACTGGACGAATTTTTGGCTTCGGAAGCCGCTGCCCAAGCTCTTCGGGAAGGTCTGGGCCCTATAGACCTCGAAGGACTTAATATACTTGCCCATCCTGAGTTAGTTCCATTAGATCCTCAAGCAGAAGACACATTTCGACTTGACCGGCTTTGAAAGTTTCGCCTGGAAGAGCCTCTGAACTACTGTAATAAATATTTACATCAACTTTTCAATAACTTCTGTACTATTCTAAATTACCTACTGCAACCTACAACTACAACTACTACCACTAACTACTACTAAACTACAAATCACAAACCGTGACGCGAAGAGAAGAGAAGACATGGATGCTGCAGAACTACATCATAATACTACAACAGACTCCTGAAAATAAAACTGTCTAAATAATAATAATAACCTAGATAATATAATGCTATGTAATAAGACTATGAGGTAGGACGACAAAGAAGGAACAGCCAATTCGAAAGCGAAAGCGACGCATCTGTGAAAACTAGAAAATTTAGAGAGACTTGCACTACGTCAAAAAGTCAGCGTCTCTACCACACGGAACTATTTACGATGAACTGTAAACTAAAACGTACACTTGTAAAACTAATGTGTAAAATGTACTGTATGTCAGTCACTATATATAACAACATTGTTCTGTACTTTGACTACTATGTATATTTACAAAAACCACACACACGAACATGCCCTTGTTCTTAATTAATTATTTAATTAATGACTTGACTAATGAACTTTACCGTCGTATTCTTCGCCACAAAAACCACAAACTAAACTATTATACTATTACTACCTTATATAAGACCTAATTGTACACAAATATTATACATGAATACTTTGTAAAGATAATTTAACTGAAGTACTTTACTGTAATTCTATGGACTCTCTTTTTCAATTTTATCTACATTTGCATATATATTATAAACTTTACAATAATAACATACTTACATACCTAGCATAATAAGACTAAAGGCTACTCAGCTAGCTATATTGTTGTATCAATTGACACGCTGCCGCGTTCTTTATATATTACATACACCTACTAAAATGTAAAAAATGTACTATCTGCCGAAGTAAAAATAATGAATACGTCTAGGTAGCTAATTAGCTATACCTGGGCGTATTTAGGTCTAGGAATTGGCAAATAGATACATAAATGCATTTCAAATTAACTATAAAATATACTAATATTAATAATATTATTATCATAAGATAATATTGAAAAACTTTATATATATATACTTCCCTTGTAATGGTGGTGATAATATAAAGTTACTTACTATATACAAAATACATAATATACCAACAATTTCAAATACAAATATCAGGATGATGATTATTAGAGTACGTAGATTTGATTACATTTAAGATTGTTATATTCACACCATGGTATTCATTGCCAGTCGTTGATCTTGATTATCTTCACCTTATACATTACCTTTCCTATTATGTAAACAATGTACGGAGGAAAAGAGAAGTGAGTGAATGTGCATTTTACACTTGAGCAAAATATTACTATATTATTAGTATGCTCCATATTATATTATACATAATAATATAGTGATGTTCTTATATATTATACCTATACGTACTTGTAGTTAGTTAATTACATCATGCGACAAATTACAATTAACATTACATACAATACACACAGCTAAACATTATATTATTGCTATTTGTAGAGACATAGAGAATACCTGATAGAAAAACATGTTATGATATTGTAGTAGATGTCCATAACATGTTTGTTAAATACCTCCCATAGCTATAATAGGAATAATGCGTCTACACAACACTATATAGTTTCAAAAAGCACTTACTAAAAGTTTATGGAAATTATTACTGTGTATAATTGAGTGCAACAACCGCGTGGGCATTTATTTCATAAATGGTTGTTGTATAGAAATTGTACGTTTGTGTGTCTTGTTGTTGTCGTTTGATCGTCAACTCTTTAATATTATACCTTTTTAGTAGTCTTTGTAATACTGGGAAGTGCACAACAATGTTATTATGGTGTCAGTAAAAATTCTTGCCTTTGTAGATTTCCAAATTGCTACTAATGTGAGCCAATCCAATCATGATATAAGTAGTGCGGTTGAGTCATGACTGGAATTGTCATTTTTGACATGAAAACGAATTTGAAAAATCGGCTGAGAAAATATTTTTTGGAGCTTCTTAAGTTATTGATTGATTTATGGAAGATCATTTTGTTTTCTGATTTATATTTCATTACACAAAAGAATTAGTAGAACTATTTAGTAGATGAGATATTGTAGGGGAAATTCTGCTACTATCTTTTTGAAAAGATTACCATAACTAGTAAATTTCGCATGCAAAAGACAAAAATAGTTAAAATAATTAAGACCTAGGAAATATTTTATCTTCACATTATTATAATAATTGCCCATTGATTAATAATAATCATTCAATGTGTTTTACGTCTCCTCTCGTGCTCGTCCGAGATTCGTTTGCTATAAGTACAAAAGACAGCATCATGTAATACAGACATAACAATGCCCACAATTTATTTCTTTTATTTTCAATTACTTTTTCTGCACCATGTAATAATACAAGTAGGGCTAAGAGTTTTAAGAGTTTAGAGAAGGATTTTTCATTAAAACAGGTCTTTTAGAGGATTAAGAGTAAGTGCATAGTTATTCATTGTATGTTCTCTAGTGCCACACGTTTATACACTGAAAATTAAGTATTAAATGTTGTGTAGTTGTTGTTGTAATGTAAATACTTGCACAAATGGTTTTGTGTTTAATTTTGTTATTATTGGAATATATTTAGTACTATTGTTGTATTATTGTATCAAGATCTAAACTTATAATTATTATTGGAATGATATCATTTTGATTGACGAATTGGAGACATTAAGACATAAAAATGAAATGAAAATAAACTAAATAAGGCAAAGTACAGTGAAAAAGCTTCATCGGTATTACAAGGCATTTCAAATTGCAATTCAAATACTCCAAACATTCAAATGAAAATAGGTACCCGAACTAAATTAATTATTTTTTAGCCTGTAAACAAAAAATGGAGCACGCATTTTACCTTTGTTGCCGAAATTTATTTTCCAGCAATAACGGAGAATGACGCTATATGGGTTTAATTTAAGTTTGTTCTTTTTTCCTTTGTTCACTTACTAATAAGTGTTAACATGTGTAAAGAACATGGGTACATATTTCATTTCCATGTCTGGACAAAGATTTTCAGAACAATTATGTATCTTTTAGTTGGAAATGGAGGGTGGGGAGGGTGAAAAGTTAGCATATATTTTATTATTACAATTATTATTATTATTATCTCAAATTGTTCTATTGTTTGTTTTCTCTCCTTTCACTTGCTCTCTTTCCATGATAATTACTGTATTATAAAATTTACTTATTTTTGTTGGTTTAAAACCGAATCTAGTGAATAGACAGGTGCTTTTGTTTTTATTTTACATGATATGATATAAAAAGTTGATAAATATGTGCATTTATTGTCATCAATGACGAAAGAAAGTTAATAATAATAATCTTACGATGAAAATTGAAAGTTTTTTACTTGTCCACCTTAAACCTTTGTGCTTAATAACATCCTGAATCATCATTACAAAATTACAATAGCAGCAGCCGAAGAAGAAGAAGCTTGTCAGTCACGACGATCACTTCATCACAGCCTCACACCTCAAGTACCAAAAATTAATAGAAAGCAACTTTTCAAGCAAACTATGTAACACAGATACCACAACAGAATACTATGTAAAAATGTTATTAGTAAACCAAAAATACATTATATGAAAAGAAAGTTTGGAATATTATTATTGTCTGTACTCTACACAACAACACATTACACAGATATACTTATTACTACAATAACAAAGCTACTAGTGGAAGGATTATTATGATGATACATAATAATAAGTTGAATATACCTAGTGCTTAGTAATACTGATATTGTAATTGAATTAGTGTAAATCATACTAAATTAATACTACTGTACTTGTACTGTACTCGATGCGCATAAAGTTATTTTTGAATTATTCACTTCAATGCAATTGCATTTACACGAATTAAAGTGGAAGTATGAAAAAATGTACGTAGGAAAGTAAAAATACATAACAATGATTCACAAAAGGCCAATGAATTGTTCATGCTATGAATTCATTTACAAATATATTTAACTTTTTACTATGATCATACATGGAGAATGGACTTTAGGTCAGATGTGTCGTCTTTGTACAACTACTATTGTATTGTATTGTGTGTAGAAGATATCGTAGGGCTAAGAGTTGAGGTTATGAATGGGAATTCTGTTCGCTAATAATTCAGCCAACTAATACTGTCTTTGTTCATTGTCTAAAATTGTTAACATTAACCTTTAAATGTGTTGACTTTAGTTTTAAGTGTCTTTTGTGTGAAACGCCTCAGTAATACTTAGATTCATGACAAACTAACGTTTGTGTCGTACTAAAACTAAATGTGTCCTTTGTATTCTATAATATACGAATTAATGTTCTTTTTCTCACAGTTATACTAAAGCTTTAGAAATTGGTATTGGGTAGTTATACTTATGTATTTTGTAAATTGTCTTTGTCTTAAGAATGTAACTTTCAAAAAGTGTGAACATAATATTGAGGCTGATTTAAATTGTTTATTAACTAACAATAACACTTTACAATAACTATTTGCATTTAAACGTTCTAAAGTACATATAAATAACGCTGCTTTTTCAATTTATTTTTGTTGTTTTTAAAGAACTATCATGTTTGATTCATTTCATTATACTTTTCTTTTTTCATGAAAAAACTTGGAACTAAAAAATAATTCAATTTATATTTTACAAACTTCTATTTTGTTGTAATAATCTTTATTGCAACTTATGAAGCCTAGATGTACATACAGTTTCTTATTTAGTGTTATGTAACAACTGAGAAAAACCTGAAAGGAAATATATGTGGCACAATTCTAATGTAAGTTTATAAAATGGAGTCTGGAGTGTAAAGCGAGATCATAGTCATATTATTAGTTTGTGGAAGTGAAAATGTCAGAAGGAGAAAGTTGAAAATGCATTGAAGTAACTCTATCTAGTGGTTTTACTATATGGGTATTGAGGGTACTATTGTAAGTAACTACATAATATACGGATACAGGTACACAGAGGAACTGTTATATATAAAAGAAGGATTTACTGAATTACTTAAAGCCAAAGAATTACAAAGATCAAAGCAAGATCATTATTATTGTGTATAGGTTTATTGCACAAATAATTTTTGAAAAGGTTGAACTATGTATGCTAGTATATAGACGTAGCTATTTGTATTCATTAAATCGGTAAAAATTGTTTCGCGATCAATAAGAAAGAAACAGGAGGAACTTGAAACAGTAAAGGCAAAAGCGTCGAGGTCATAGTTGTCATTAACAAAAATAATGCTCTTTACTATATTTTACTTTGCTGTTACAGATACTTACACTTACATACACACGCGCTGAATGAAACAGCTCTAACATGAGAATCAGAGTTAATTAAAAGTTAAAGATACGACTGTTTGAACTTTGAAGTTTATTATTATAGTACATAATTGAAATGAGAAATGAGCCTGTATAAATAAACACACTGCGTAACAAATCTTCCTGTAGTGTAGTTTCAGGTTTCTGCAATTATATAAAATTGTCGTCTGCTGCATGTTATTGATATTATTGATGCGTGTGGTCGTGGTGTATACATAGACATCGACAGACGTACGTAATGTAACTTAAACCATGTTATGTATATCTGTTTACTTATTGATAGGATTGTGCTTTAAAAAGATAAAAATAAAACTTCACTGTCAATGTCAACGTAGAAAGTCTCATTGTGAACGAGTATACAAAGAATATCCAATATCATGAACTAAATAAATGTGCCCAACTGACATAAGTGTATATGGTAATGGCAATATTATATTATATAGATATGTACATGAATGAAAAGTAGTCTGTACTCTGACACGGATCTCATTTCTCACATAAAATAGAAATACACAATGTAGTAAGGAATGTATAGGAAAAAATATTATTTGCTGTTATATAAAATACAATCCAATGCTAGTAAAACAATCTTTGATATTGATACATGCGATGCGATGCAAAAGATCGCCTAAAAATGACCTCCTATACCAGGGCCATGGAAACAATTGTTTATGGCCTTGTCCTATACCTAAGACACCACACCGTCTTCTTACAAAAAGTTATTGCAAAATCAGTCCAGCAAATTATTGTGAAGAAACACTTTTTAACTATGTTATTATTTGTGTCATTAATTGCAATGGTTCTTTAAATAGTTATACTACATATTATTGGTGTGTACAAACAGTTAGAAGAATACAATTCTATGTAAAGCCTTAAAGAAAAACTAAGGATTTTTTCCAAGAGTTATGACAAAGATGTATGTATAATATTCATTTTGTTTAAAGTGTACCATATTTAGTGTTAGTTTGAGTAAAAAAGGTTTAAAAATTTAAATGTTTGTTTTGTCTGCAGCATTTATTATGTAAAGTAATTAGGTAATAATAATTATGTGACAGGTACTATACTAGGAGTTATGTACGTAGAGTATAGATAGGTAGTCCCTAATGTAAAGTTGTAGACAGTAAATAGTCCATATGAAAATTCTGTGAGATGATTGTTGTTCATTATTCATCAGCTCATAATCATCGTCATGTTCTTGATGGTTTGTACATAATAAGGAGAAAGAAGAATAGTGTGCTAGTAGAGACAGAGTATGTAGAGGTACCTTTATGTAAATCTGTGTAACTTACAGACGAAACCGCACAAGATTCTGTACTTGATTTGTATTTTATTTAATTGTAATTATTGTATAATGGGCATTAATTAACTGTTTAAATACTGTACACACTTATTGAGTCCAATAATCAAATGTGAGATTTTATTTCTTGTTACCTATATTACTATACTATATATACAATCCTAGAAATAGAGATATAGATGAGTATACGTCGTATATGTGACTGTGAGCATGGTGTTTGTTATATTACTACTATAATCGACTTGTCATGTCAATCTTTACAGGTGGCTCCTTGGGAATAAAGGAAACTTATTACATAATTAATCGTAAAGCCTAAATCATTATTACACTTCCCCCGGAACCCGAATTCAGTTTTGTTAAGCTTTCCATATGTTTATTTAATGAGACAATCCCGGAATCCGAAAGTGCATGTGTTGACTTAATTAAATCTACACAGCAAGAGCATAGTAGTAGCCTGTAGCTAATGAGAATGATTAAAAGTTGCATGTAGAACTAGTAGAATGTGAAACATGAGCATTTTCTCTGAAACTTTGCGGAATTTTCGGGATGAGGTAAATAACTTCCAGCGGCATACATTTCCATGCTACACTTCCTCCTGCAAATCCAACATCATGCCATAAATATTATTTTTCGATGATAGTGACAGATAGACACAAATTAAAGCTGAGAATTATTCAAACGACGGAATTGTGGAATTAATGTAGATTTATGGATGAAGAGATTATATTTTTATAAAATGTTTGGTAGTGTGGTCTTAACGATGTTTTACAGTGAGTTAGAATCGACACGGTGTTAAAAAAGAACGAAATACTTTGAAAAAAAATTTATTCTTAGGTAAATTCTATTGACACACAAGGTTTTCATTCGCTGGACACATTTTCTTTCACACATAGATAGAGGCTACCCTCGTATTATTCACTTTTTCACTTCTAAAAACTATAAATGATCAAAATGTGATCATGCATCATCACCATACAATAATACATTTTCACGTTCGTGGCTCAAGTGATGAATATGCCTATGGCAGACAAAATACATCATATTATTATTATTTGCAACGAAATGCAAGAATACTTGTCCTTCATTTTTGCTTTTTTAGGTTACGCACTTTTTCTTCTTCTATGACAGGTAGGTGTAAACTGTAGAACAGAATACTATAAGACGCACATTTCTCTCTTTTTCTCCACACATCACCGTCGTTCATTAAGCAAACATTAATTAAATACCAGATGTATATCCGCCTAACAATAAGTAATATTAATCTAAATTCAGCTGTATCAACCAAAATTCAGCGAAAATAACTTAACTGCTAATTCACAGATACAACAAAAGTCTTCATCTTTCATGTAAATTGAGTTCTTTGCCTTGAAAAGGACAAGATTTTCACTATTAGCATAATAGTCGGTAATAGTAAATGAATAACCCAGAATTACAAAGACTGAGGTACTTAATGTAGTAATCGCCTTCTTTCACAATAAAATCAAAATTATATAATAAACTTCGTTAAACCCTTATTCACAATACCGAAGCTAACTGCACTGAATATCGTAATATATAGCAATTTGCAAGGACTTAGTAAATGTAATAGTATCGTCATCTTACATATAATATTGCAAGCAAGTAAAATATTTTCTAGAGTTTGTATCTAGAAATGTAAGTACTGCTCTAATTGTAACATGCCATGGCACAACCACAGCTGATATATCTGCTTAATAATCGCACAACAGAGCCACTTTACTTGCTCAAGATAATTTGGAAGTTCTAATTAGTGGATCTAAATAATTTATTTTAACACAGAACAGAATTTTGAGTAAGTTATGTATTATAGATACATTTCACAAATTATATTTGTCGGGACTAATTTAGGTTGAGTTGTATTTTCTAAAGGGCGGTATTAATTAAGATTCGTATCCGTTTCCGGAGTCATCATCGTAATGATCGTTGGGAGTATCATCGTCCCCATCATCTTCATCATTATCCAAATCATAATCATCATCGTAGAAGTCTGTAAGCTCCAAATTATTTTCTGGAGGCTTTGCTTTTACAATGTAGTCTTCCAAAGTTATTGGTACAACTACACCGTCTCTTTCCGCTTCTGTTTTCGACAGAGCAACTTGTTTCCTAATGTTCAAAAATACAAATTAGAAACTATAACAAAATTAATCAAGATTTACAGATAATGCAAAAATACAATATGTATCAGCTTAGCATGTCACACCATAACCATTGTTTGTAAATGAGATATATACAAACAATGCCATAACTCATTTAATTACATTTGGTAACATTGCACGCATTTGAATAGAAAGGGAAATCAAATCTTACTTGATTATATTTTCATATTCTTTATCTTTCCCTTTAGATTCTTTCCACCGTCTATACATAACTGATGCGTCTACATTAGCAGGACTTGAGGTATTCGGTTCATTAAGAAGAGAAACCACTGAAAGTAGAATCGTGCGAACATTCTGTGTTGGATTCCATCGCTCACAAGGTAATTCGCCACTCTGGGGATCATCTACTGGAGGATGCAAGATTGAGATGCATAAGTCGCCGTTCTAAAATACAAAAAAGTAGTAACTTCCTGTTTCTACCATTAAAATTATATTTTAGAGTATTTTAGAATTTTAAATTAGTATAAAGCACACCTCATACACATTTGGATGCCAAACTTTTGTTTGAAACCTGACTGTCGGAGGTGAATATGGATAATCAGGAGGAAATCGCATGTGAGCCTGAAAAAAAACAGATTAATCAATATTCTTAACTCTTATGATGTCACCTTTCAACTGAAGGTGTTTCGTACGTAGGCATTCATTCGGCCGGATTTAGACATTCATTATTCATTACAAATTAAAAGTTAATTTAGTAAACTAAAAATTATTTGCTGCTAATAAAGTTAAAAAATTGGCTATAAAAATAGTTTGTACTGCGCAATAAAAATTATTTTACATATTCCAATAAGCTGGAATATATTTAAATGAGCACACAGACACAAATAATCATTTAGTTATTATTACTGGTCATCAATTAATTTCCCATTTTCAATTAAAGATTTAATTTAAGTTTTTGAAAGTACCCCACGAACTATTGTGTTTATCACATGAAAAATACAAACACATCCCAGCCATGAAATCATTAGGTACAAAAGGTCAATTTTAATAAAATTAAGTACCCACAACCCAACTTACCTTAAAGTAACCTCCCTGGTATAAAGTATCTGGAGGACCAAAAATAGCTACTTCCCAGTCGAATAGATTGTCGTCATTAAGAAGGCGCACACGAAAGCCCTCAATAGGTTCTTCTTGAATACCCTTGTACTCCAAAGCCAAAGCCCTCACCGCACTGGAGTTGACCTGGCTAGATCCTCCACCACTCATTTTGGATGACTTTGACTTATTTAATGATGCAATTAATTAACTAAACTTAGGCTGCGACAAGAACAATGAACTTGGTGATGATGATGTTATGATCACGAACGATGGAATCGACTTCTACGAAGTATTAAATGACGTCACACACAATGTTGAATGTCTCTATCAACAGAAGATTGGAAACATGACAAAAAACACTGGCGGACTGAAAACGACGATTGTGAACGCACCTAAAGATATTCCAAACAAGATCACAATTTAGTTAATTATTTGCGTTTTGAATCCGAAACTAAAAGGAGAAAAACGGAGACTTTGATTGATTTACCCGTGTAGTGCGGAGAATATTTTTGCTTTGTGCTTTGTGAGAGAGCTATTGTATCCACAGCTGATGGTTCAACATGGAGCCTGGGATTATTATTGTCACTTTCTCTGCTGATTTTCTAACAGGGCAAAGAGTGCAGTGTGTTGTGTCCAACTTTCGGCCTCCACCGATCCCCTTCAATGTCTCGATTACTCCCTCTACCTTTTCTTTTCGTTGGGGGTTCGCCTCTACGGCCTTCGTCTTCAAAGTCACTCAAATCAGCCAGCCAGCCTCTCACAAACACACACCGTCTCTACTCCACACACAGCCAACGCAAAACACTCACAAACTCACAAACACTCATTCCTTCGTACAATCCCAACTCCTCAAGCTCCCAGTTTCCTATAGCTATGGAAACTCACACTCGTCCATAGACCAACACATACACTTTATAAATATTCCTACAAAAACTGCAGTCAAATCTTATACCAGTGTACCTATAGCTTTACATCTAAGCTATACAACTACGCACAAGCAATCCTAAGAAAGACGCACTTTTGCAATCTTTTAATCATGAGGATGCAGATCACTAAATTTTACAGTAATTTAATTAATTACTATATTAAATTACCAATTAATTAATTAGTAATTACACTCAAGGCTGTATCTAGGATTCCATTTCGGAGGGGGCAAAATACAACATGATGCACAATAGGGTCTAATATCGATAAATTTGAGCAATTTTAGGCAAAAATCAGTCTAAAATGTATCAAATTCGCGCGTAGCGCGAAAAATTTTGCGATTTTTTGCACCTTTTTGGTAAAATA
>JAQFYB010001647.1:0-30776 GCA_034694085.1 Pogonognathellus longicornis
GTGTTGGTGTTGTGTATGAACACACTTTCTGATTAAAGTGTGGTGTAGTGTAGTGTATTAACATGATTGCAGTTAAACTGTAAGTGTAGTGTAGTGTAGCTACGTGATGCCGGGCTATGTTGGTAACAGTTTGTTACATATTAAGGCAAATAATGTTAATACCTAGATACCGAATGAGATAGAGTCTGTAGGTTTTATAATGATGCACAATTAGTTGTAGCTGTAAGCAGTTACACTTCATTACTGCAGGCAGATATGAAACTTTTCTTCCACTTTACTTGCACTATGTGTCACTCATTACTATTACACTAGGTTTGGAATTTTTCAAACTGTAACTCTTTTTTAGCACGTTAAAACAACAGCAATTCGTACATGTATAGTGCATGCTAAATACATACAGGACATATTGTAAACATGTCATGCCTACCTTTCACTAATTGTAAAACCCGTAATTCATTGTTATGAAGACTTACGGTATTAAATAGCTCTTACGTGATCAACAACACGAGAGAACACTTTTACATAAAAAGTCAAAGTACACAGCAATACACCGTAGTTGACCGTACGGTGAAGTAAGCTGTTTTTCCTGATAACTAGAGTGAAATCGATAAAACATAATGATCTAAATGCCCTAAAATGTCCTTTTAATTCTACTTTCAGTTTGTCTATGATAATCACTTACCTATACAGTCAAACGTTTCGTCACAGAGAATTTGTATCTTTAGTTCACTTTTAAACGTACCTGTATATGTATATTTTTGTAAAAATTTTCTTCATAAAATTACACAATTTGGTATACCTTATAATCGTACTTAGGTACTTAAGTAGCTGTCTTACCTTAATTAATTCAGTGTCCCTAATAACTTTTTATAAGCTTCAGATGAGTATTTTCACAGGTTTTTGCAAATCAATTTCTTAACGATTGAAACTATTTGTTTACATTAAGTAGGCAGTAGTACAATAGAAAAGTTCATGTGCGGAGTAAAAAGTAAAACCTTACTTGCGACAATGGAAAGATTACACGTAGAGGAATATTACTGAGCGAGTCTCCAAATGTTTAAAAACTGAGCTTAGTTGTTGGAAGTACGTTGAGGACTGATAACTGGAATGCTGCCACTGACATCGAGCTATAATGTGAAGTTACTACAAAGATTTGCAGGGACGATGACAGAAAGTTGTTTCACTCTATGTGTTTGAGTTAGTTCGGTGGACAGGACTAAGTAAATAGTGGAATCAACTTGCCACTTTTTTAGATACAAGGTTGTTGCACATGAAAGGTGGATATTACATTCACTAAACAAAGTCTATACTATAGGCACATGTAAGAGTTTGAGTGTATCTGCAAGTGCATGTGGTTGAAGAGTTTTATACGAGAGAGAAACTTGTAGAGTCAAACTTGTATTAGCCGACACGACTGAAGCCTCTGTCACAAAGTTCCCAATCACCTCATGAAATATAAAAAAGTTGTGTAATGCTAACATACTGGATTCTCCGTCCGATTCGTAGTTGCCGAACAATTGTTCACTAGTTCCCTATCTATCTACTAATACTCGGACTTACTCTATTCAATAAAATATCAATAGCTGCTGCAAGTCATGCCTCACAATGTCATTTTTTCTTTCATTCATATAATCTCTGGCTCACTTTGACTCTCTATGTACAAACGATCCACGTACAAAGCAAACAGAACAACTTATGCTTATTTTATTACTCAAACGTCCATCCGTCCATCGCGTATGATTCATAAAGAATCGATTCTACAGAATGAATCAAATTATTAACGTAATCACTCTAATTACTGAACAATAACAAGTATTTATATTCTATATCAGAATAATTCCGATCAAACTGGAACAATTGTACCTACACTTTCCTATATATGTGATATATATATATATTGTCCTGAATACAACACTTTGAAGTTTGCAGTATCCTCAGTAGCACAAACCAGTGCAATTTTTTGCTTTCACAATTTTTCAAAAATGCAGTTTTGTAGCTGTCACTAACGTTTAAATTCCTAAACTGTTAATTTCACGTGTATACCTTTTGCTTAACGCAATTACTGTCCTGTGCATTTGCAAACTTCTCAGTTTCAACTACTACACTCTTTGAACATTAACACACTTTATATTGCGTTTTGACGCTTATTTGCCGTTACAATTTACTACAATAGGTTAATCTTTTATTTTACCCCCTTTTACCGACAATAAAAAGCTCTGCTTACATTCGAATCCTGATTTCCTACGCATAAACAATGCTACATAACATAACGATGTAGGAAACTCTGCAGAATTCAGACCCACAATTCAGCGGCACGTATACATCAACAAGCTACACACTTGCATGGAAGTAATTCAAGTCAACGCACCTTGAAAATTACCACCATGATTAGATAACCCTTCTTTATAAAATATTATGCTGCTGCTGCAATAACAACCCTTGCCTTTATAACTACTTCTTAGTATGTACAACGTTACAAGACATCCCGACTGTTGTAAAAGCTTTAATGTGTAAAACTGTCGGAAATGAGCAGATGTATTGCTTTCGTAAATGAATTGTAGCTCGAGCTAATTAAAATGACCAAATGATATTTTAAACGCTATACCGTTATGCTCCTGAACAGGTTCATCAACTATTTTATCAAGTACCTAGTACCTACCTACATACTATTGTATACTAGTGAAGAGTGAAGTAGCAGTAGTAACTAGAAAGTCATTATTGCTTATTATTATTAAACTAATCGCCATTATGTGCATTACACATAATATCCCCAATTAAATGCATACACATCCATAAAACCCAAGTTCTTATTTAATTTCTTCAAAAGGCTATTTCATTTTGTGAACTTCTATGACACAGTTGCTGTGATTTCCACTTTGACACTGACACCCCTATCGTACAGCATTGAATGAGGGTATAATAACACTCAAAAATTGTATAGTAATTTTAATGTGCCTTAACATACAATTGTTATTGAATAGAGAGCATACATAAACGGTAGCCCCGTTTCTGATCATGGTCGTAGATATTGGAGATTAGTGACAGGATTTTTATTTCAAAGCTCCTGAGCTTTATGATATGATTGCATGGTTGAATTTGTATACAGCAGTGCATATCGTGCTATTAAAAAGTCTAGAATGTAGTACTCGTTGGCGATTACCCACAAGGTAATGTTATGTGGGAAAATGAGACTTTTGCTAATCTAAATCTCTCAGAAGAGAACCAACCGACAAATGCGAACAACTCCAATTTATTTACTATTACTTGAACGATTACTATACACATGCAGCTTTACAGAATATCATAGTCCACGTTCAAGCAGCTAAAATCATAATGACGTGAATCATAAGAATTCGTGACAGCAATCAACAACAGACCTTATCTATCTGGAACAATTACAATAATTGGCTTTTACTATCACTGTGCATAGTAGCTTCGTTAATTTTCTCATTTCATAATTTCAATGTTGTACATAGTGTAATACAGTGTACATAGCTGGGTATGTTATTTGTTACTATTCTCGTACCTACATCAAGTTTGATATTAAGTGTATGTGTATCAGTACGTATACAATTCTGTAGGTGATAAAATATTATTATTAAAGCTGCATGGTAAAGTATGTTGTTATTTCGTGTTATTATGTCATACACCTTGTGTTCTTTACTATTTATTAAGATTATAATAAAGAGACAAGTTTGCCTGAGATTGTTCATTGGCAAACGTAGAAGGACAAGTTTGTTTGCACAAGTACGTAAACAATGCTAAGGATGTTTGTTTTAGGAATATAATGAAAACAGTGAGGCAACTTACAGATTCGTCGTTTTCCACAGGGTCGGTGCTAAAACTGCCAGACGTGCTGCGACCCAAATGTTTCTTCAGAAATTGCTCTTTCCACTGCTCCAACTGAGCCTCCAGCTCAGCCTGGTACTTTTGCATAAGATCTGGGTTATGTGCAATATCCGGTTGAATGCCTTGAATATCCATCATACTAGTTGCCTTCTGGATAAAAGCACTATCCTTTGCGCTGGAGTCTTTATTAGAACGCTCAAATTCTTTTTTTGCAACACGTTTCTTTTGTAAATGACTGACACTTTCGGCAATAGTTGCAGCGTCTGGAGGATTGTTAAGATTTTGCATTGATGCCGTTCTTTGATCATTGCTGGCTTTCGCGTTGTTACTGCTTCGTCGGCTCCCTGGGCTCCGCTTTGTTGCTTTTATAACCGACAAATCTTCTTCGGAGCTTGAGACGAAAGATGATTTTCGCAGATCCGATGTAGAGTTTCCTTTTCCATTTGACATTCCGACTTCTGAGTCCCTGCTGCTTGCATACGTTTTCCGCTTCATTTTTACAACTTCGAATTCTGACTTGTGGGAAAACGACTCGGATTTTGATATCTTTCTAAGCGGATTTGCTGCGACTGCTTTGGATGATGATTTGGCCTTGTCACTAACTTTGTCGTAGTCTTCATCGCTTGCAGATTGGCCACATTCCTCTTCAGTTGTATAAGATAATTGAATACTTTGCTCTTGCTCGTCTTCTAAAGAATTCTTATCTGCTTCTGATGCTAAAGTTGTCATAGAAGACGGGCGAATCATTTCAAAATTACTTGTTTGTTGGTTTTCCATAGAAGATTGCTCCGAGTCAACTTCATTAAAATTATCTGGCATCATTGATTCAAATGCCTTTTCCACATCCTGGAAGAATATTATTCAATTAGATTAGATAAATGTTGTTATTGTACAGATATTTTATTATACACTTCACACCAATCACATCATCGCATTTCCTTTCCTTATACACTCGCTTTTAACTCATGACAATAGATATATTAATAATTCGGAGCAACTGTCTACTATTTCATTTCCCACATTTTTTACAGCATTGGAATTTTATTTCACTGCTGTGGTATGAAGTATTGTAAGAGTTAAAAATATTTTAGAAACATGAAAAGTACTACCTCTTGTTCTTTTTGCATTTTAGCATTCAATACGTCTCTCCATTGGTCACTTTGCTCAGAACGAATGGAAGATCTACGAGAAGATCCTGTTGATGAAAGAGCATCCTAAAAAATTCATAAGAGCATTATCAGTTACATTACATTAGAAGATAATTAGCTATAATAATTTATGATACGTACTTTCACTATAAATATTAATTTTATATTAATAAATATTAATTTTTTTTATAAATAATACTTTAATTAAAACTTTGCTTTATTTATTTTTAGTTTGTTAAGCTTTGATTGAATAAGTATATTATGTAGGTTGAGGTTTATAGAAATGTTTGCTATACGATAAGGCTGTAAAGCTTTTACATGAGTCAAAGAATACAAACCTTGTCTGTTCGACTTTTGTTATTTTCATGATCCAAATCTAAATCCATATCTATTGGAGAAGGTGTCACGTTTGCTGTGGCAGGTATTCCTGAATCTGCGAATGATGCTTCACTACCAGAGGATTTAATTGCCGGATCATCTTGAACATCGCCGATATGAGCTACTTAACACAATATTCATTCATTATTTTCAAACTTAAATTCATCCTGTAACGCTTTTGTTATTTGGCATTTACAGCAACATGCTACCATTAAATGTACTAGGTAGTCAACACAATACGGAAACAAAATTGTTTAAAAAACTGTACAGACACAAAATTTTATAGATTGTGCTCACATAAAACGAGAAATAATGCTGAATTTGCACACACGAAGTATTGAAACACATTAAATACTGTAAGTACGATGATAGAGAAGAAGCAAGTTGCAAATTGCAATACTATTGAATATTGCAACCAAAGATTGATACGCATGCATTTATGTTCCAAAGTCTGTTCCCTAGTGTCTGTCAGTTTCGTTAATTGTCTAAAAATGGTAAGATGTCTTTCGGCTACATAAAAATACCCACCACTACAAAAAATTCGTCTGTTAATGTAGATGAGTTACAACTAACTAAATAAAACTACCTGGCACAGTTAAACTATTATAGTCAAAATAAATAAGGAATCCTTCAAGGATGGAGAAATCATGGGAGAAAGCATAGGGTCATAAATATAAGGATAGTACAGTATTGTAAAAAGAAAGGGTGAGAATTGAAAATCAAAGTTAATTAGGTACATATCAAGATACTTAAAGATTTTCCAACCCCAGGGTTGCGTAGTCTTTTATGCACCATGGTAAAACAAATAGGTACACAAAAGAATAAGACCTCACAAGGTCTATCTGTAAAACTGTAAAAGTGTCACTTATACAAAATGTCACTTAAATGTACAGAGTGGCCCGTTGGAGCATTATTTACACTGTCAATATTTACATTAAGGTAAAAGCCTTATGAGAAAGGTAAAGTCTCTACAAGATTGTCAAAACATTTAACTGTCAGTTGGAGTGGAGAAGGCTGTCCAAGTCCATTAAGACAGTCAGGAAAGAAAAACAATTGTTTTAAAGTTCAAAGCTTACACATAGTTCCGCAAGACTAGACAACATACTAATATTATTTAACGGTCTATATACAAAATACGTAATCTTAAGAAGTTTATATACATGTGGATTGAATACAATAAGAAGGAAACGCGGACGTTTACAACAGAAGATACAGAAATGAAGTTACATAATAATATTGTACATAGAGATACCGTTATCTACCAGCAGTACTAAGAAGAAGAATAAATTATTTACATGCGAGCGAACCATCATCTAACATTCTCGCTACTTATATTCAAGTATATGTAATTTACATTTAGAGTTAGTGTACAAGAAAACTGAATAAATATTGAAAGCACCTGTGTCAAAATCATTGTCGTCATCTGCCGACAAAGAAAGTGTCGGCTTATTAGAGATTTTAGTAGTGGTAGTAGTAGCAGTAGCGTTTTTATTATGAGCAGCAGAAATAGCTAGCTTGTTAGTTTTACTAAGAATTTCCTTCTGTTCCTCGGCCGAATCATCAAGTTCATGCAATGCTTCAAAGTTTTGCCACCGATTCAGCTGTCCCTCTTTACCAATGTCACTTTTCTTGTTTTTATTATTATTTTTACTATCCGACAGAGTTCTTGTACGCGGAGATTCCATTTGACCCATCATTTCATCTTCGTCTTTATCGTCGGCATTCGAAACACTAAGTACTTTTCTACTTCTTCCTTTCTTAATGAGAGCCTCATTCAATTCGGGAATGAAATCTGGAGGAGTGGAACTAATAGCTGAGGAATCTTCGGAAGAAGTGCTAGTTATTGATTTTTTCTTAAAGAATTTGTTTGCAAAAGAAGTTTTTCCCTTCACGGGAATTCCGGATGTGCTATCAATTGAAGACTTCTGGTCGAGTTCAAATAACTCCAAGTTTTCTTCTAAATTGTCTGATTCGTAGTTGAGGGAATTCTCTCTGGAGCCAGGAATCCGATCTATCTGTATGTCAGTTATCATAATCTTTTCTTGATTATTTAAACTTTCATTTAAGCCTTTCAAACTACGGACACTGCCTTTGCCAGTGTAATTTGACTTTGACAAAGCCGGAGGAGCTTTGGAAGTTTTGCTAACGCTACCACGACTACTCTCCGACTCTCTTTTATCCTGGTCGGATTTGTTGACAACAGAAGGTTTTGTGGCAGAAGAGGAAGAGGAAGAGTTTTTGCTCTTTGCACTTCCACCAGCATTTGCATGTGAAGTAGAAGAAGCTGCAGTGCTAGGAGAATTATTAGTCACACTAGAAGAATTTCTCTTATCAAGCGAGTCCTCGTCCTGAGACTTTTTTGACATTTTTTCCATTCTTTCGCGCAAAGCATTGTCGGGCAAAACTTTGACTCCGAATCGGGCCAAAGGATTTCGATTAGCTGAAGAAGGAGGGACAGGAAAATTAGCTGATGCTTGCGGAATATCGCCATTTTCTGGCTTGAGTTTTGGCAGTGGCACCACGCCGTCGTCAAGCACAGTGTCAGCACTTGATCTATCAGGTCGTGGTTTCGGTTTAGGCTGTGGTGCTTTAACATTTTCTGTTTCATTTTGGTCAATAGCTTCGATAGATAAAGAAGGTTGTTGGGACATTCGAGGTTTCGTGCGAGGTGGTGGCTTTGGTGCGGCTTCCATGGCTAGAAGAGTGCAATTTACACATGCAAAAGCGAAGGTTAATAATACAGATAATACAAGTTAGAAAATGTTAGCATTACTTTACAAATCAGTAGGTAAGTAGACAAATACTCATAAAGTACAGGTTTATAAGTGTCTTAGAGAGATAAAGAAGGTGTAACAGAGTTATACATACAGTAAAAACAGAATCATTTTCGACTATATATAAACAAGGAGACTTTTTACTGATTCTATACCCTATATTATATCCTGCAGAGGAAATAAAAAATAAATCAATACGAGAAGTAAAGTGATCTGCTGAAGAATAGTAAGGAGTTAGTATGGTCATCAATATTTATTAGTTTAGCATTTGTACAAGATTTCTAGTCATCTTTGGAAGTCTAAAATTCTACATGTTGCTCTAAACATAGGAATATGTGCAGCATGGAAGTGTGTGATTCTACATACATTATGGTAGTATTTATTACCTACTACGTATTTATTACCTACCGTCTATTACCATTACCCAATCCACTACAACACAATTTCTGATCCTTTGCAAATAAATGAAATAGTAAATAGGATGTATGTATTAGTACGAAATCACTAAACACAACTCTATCCGAAATCAACACAAAAGTTACAGCGATTTTGTTAGTATCAAGAACAAAAGAGTAATTGCGGAGTCTTGTCTGGAAGTGACAGTAATACATCAAAAGTTGAGTCCAATATCTATTTCGGTTCGTCTTGTATTCGATATGTAACTACGAACCTACTGCAGTGTGCTAACATGCACCACGTTCAATAAAGCATGAAATGTTTGTATATGACTTCACATCATCATTTAATTAGCATAATGCAGGCAGAATAATAGGTAGTACATTGTTGTATAGTGATTTGTCCCATTATGTAAACTGTCTCAATAAACTAAAGTTTATTCAATATTATGTTCCTTTTGTTTACCGACAGAGTCATTAAAACTAAGAGATTCAAAGTTTTCTAATTAGGTTGTCTAACCTACTATAGGTATACCTATGTATACATAATTGCATTGCTCTTTTTAATTAATTCAGTTTTTTAAAACATAGAAAGCTGACTTTCCTTTTTTATAGAAATTCATTTTGTACTTAGTTGATTTTGCTGTTAAACGGCAGAAATTATTCCTATCTGAGAAACTCTTGAGGAAAGCAATGAATGAGTGCCATCTCAGCATTAACAAAATTGGCTGAGTAGCAGAAAATATCAATTTGTATAGGAATCGTTGTATGATAATAATTCATATTTAAAATGAACCTGTTTCTTTTGTCTCACACGATAATATTCTGCAAGCTAATGTGCAAGGATAAGTTAAACTGACATTTCTTTTCAACTGTACCTTCCGACCGTGTAATACGAACTAATTGATTACTTACTCAGGGAATGTATTTTAGCGAAACACATTGTATTAAAATGTTTTGTCATTTTAAATTAGATAGCATTTGTCTACTTTTACTTCATGCATTACACGTTATACTGTACTACCAAAATTGTCAGCTTTGAAAAGAAATTGATACGTGTGGTGTCGTAAAGACTGAATAAGGTTTTAGACAAACTCAGCTCGTTTTTGTAAAATACTTTCTAAATTGTGGAGAAAGTGTTCCCACTTCTCAGCATCATGTCCTGTGGTGGCGTGCTTAATGTGATACGGTGAGAGGATTCTAAAGGGCTTACCTTGAGTATTACTGGCACTGGAAGGTCTACTAGACTCTTCTACAACAGCAGCAACAGTAGGAGCAGTATCAACAACAACAGATTTATCGACAGGGTTATTTCTACTCGAGTTACTTAAGTGAGAAATGGAAGATTCGCTCGGAGTCGTGAGATTTTGACTCACAGCCGAAGGAGGGTCTACGGGTAAAGGAGATGAAGAAGTGGAATCTGAGCCGGAAGAAGAACTTGGACCACTTAAAGAAGAAGCAGAGCTCGAGCTCAACACTTCAATGTCTTTCTCATGTTGCTCAGAACGTTCGTTTCGTCGTTGTTCAGCTTCAATGACTTTCTTCGGCGTTTCAACGTGCACCTCAACTTGAACTTGTTCAATTCCACTGCGACTTTTATCAGACTTTGCTGGAGTATCTTGACTCTGACTGACTGATGAAAATGATTCACTCTGCGTTGTTGATATCGTTGAGGCTTCCTCTTCCAGAGTCTCCCTTTGAGGTTTCAATGCGGGACCTGGAGGTTTTGGAGCCTTTCTCTTTCGGATTCCTCCGCCGTTCGATGATGCAAGGGACGTTGACGAGCCACTGTACACTGAAGTCAGATTCGTCGTCGACCCGGACTGTTTCGGTAAATTGGATATAGCTGGTGTAGACGCTTGCCTGAGGGATAATAAATATTAATTATACACTGACACAATTCAAATTCAAATGTACCTACCTGCAATACAAAAATTAGGTTAATCTATTCAAAACTACTTGTGCAACTCGATATCATTTTTACCTTCAATATATAATTTACTCTCAATATGTTTGGTATTGTATTATTATTAATTATTATACTTATGTGTGTATGAAATTAATGTTGTCGCAATTGATTGATAATTATAATATACCTAGTTATAATAAAATCAGTCTGACTTAGTGACATCTGACATCTAAAATTGCGATACAATAGATAACTGTCTCATTATATTGTTCGTTACCTTCCTTTTTGATTTGCGAACGTTTCAGGGTCATATAAATTATATCAATTCTTTTTTACATGCAGATGTATTAGCTACGTAGTAACTTATCATGTCATGTATATGTTATCATTTAACAAGAGAAGATTAATGATTAAAGCAGTCAAATCAATTGGGCTTCATAATAATTGAGTTTTATATAAGCAACTCACCTACTGAGCAGTAAAATCACTGTTCCAAAGGAAATGGCAAGAGATCACCAAAAATAAAAGATAAAATTCCATTGCAAATACATTCAAAAATTCATTTAATATATTAGCATGCCATGCCATATATTCATGCTAATATATTATGGAATTCAACAATATAATATGGGAATGCGTTGTCAGCATCCATATGTCAAATGATATTTAACTTTTTACGTTTTAAATACCTACTCTCAATCTCGACCTTCATATTCATGAAAACCCACACTTTTGGACAAATAACTCTTGGTAATCGCATACCAGAAAACCATAATCTTATCAAAGCATTCACATCTTATGTTTTATGATAGGCATAATATACACAAAATTAACATGCTTTTACATTACTGTCAAGGTTAGCAGAGTAAATACATACCTACCTGCAATATCTAGATATCATTATACTACGACCAAATCTGCTTAAAATCAGATAATACAAAATCTGAAGGCTTAACGTACAAAGAATGTCCATTTAAATATTCAGCAGACACGGAGTCAAGTGAAATTATTCAAATGCAAATGAACTTATCAACATAATATACAATTTAGATTTATATCTGGCGAATCCTAGAGAGTCAATGCAAGTCTATTTATTTCGTTTTCATTATAGGTTTTAAACTAACAGAGCAATACAACATGGCGTGTGGGTTTGTTGAAATATTCTAGTACATAGGTAATGGTACACATAAGCTCCTGCGGAGGAAATTGCTTGAGTATTTAACATCAGGCTTATAATTTATAATGCATTTACGTACATTGCGGTTACAGAGATTTAATAATAAATAGTAATGAATGATGAATGTAATGGATTAGGTATATTGTACCATGTAGGTATTGGGAAGGGGAAAGTAATATCCACGATATCTGTAAGTAAGCTTTGCTAAATAGAAAATGAAACTGTGTATACATTACCTGTCCAATCTGGGTGGGTCATGCTGTTCTGATAAAATTGAGGATTCGTGATAGCCACTGCTGTCTGAACTATGTCTGGAATGATGAATTGGCAAAGAAGCCTGATGTGAGAGAGGAGCATGTTTTTTAGGCGGCTCTCGTGGTGGGTCCTTTTTCCGAGGAGTGGGTTTGACTGGAGGAACAGATGCATTTTCAGTATTTACACTTTTGACAGGCATGGCAGCAGGAGTTGGTGCTGTTGAAGGCGGAGGTGGAGCAGCACGTTTCTTCGTTCTCGGCGGAGCTTGCATTGTAGCTGGAGTGCCCTGCGAGTTAAAATTATTTTTGGCAACTGCAGATTTTGAAATGGAAGAACTATTGCCACTAGAGCTGCTCGATGCGTTACTCACGGTATTGTTGAGCTTTAATTTCTGGTGAACGGGTGGAAGTGGTGAGATGGAACGTGAGTCGTCCGATCTCGAAGGCGAAATCCCACGGGCGCTTACAGCACTTTCACTGCTTACGCTGCTGTCACCAACGCTCTGAAAATCAAAACCAAACACAAATTAATTAGGAAAATTTAGCCATAAAATATTAAAATCATGAACAATGCGTATATGAAAGTATTGTTATAGGTGACATATTATATGCTTAAGGAAGTAATTGATTGTAAGTGTGACATTAAACTGTATTATATGTGCAATATAAGATTTTATAATATCTGTAATATCATAAAAATTAAGAAAGTAAAAACTAAATACTACAAGTAAATAAGACACTCCTGTTCATATTTACCTACGCAAGCTAGTCATGTTATGTTACTACTGTAACTGTAACAGCCTCAAGTTACAAGTCCCTATATTAAACCAACTGCACAAGGTGGAAGCTACAAATCTATACTTTAGAATCAATCATTAAAAATTGAAGCATCAAATTGAGTTAAAGCAAGTCAAATCAAATTACACATATCAACACACAAAAACATACAATGGCAAATGCTTGGATATCGACTAAACAGTAAATATGCAACCCTATATTATGTAGTACCTCTTTTTACCTTAACATACTTAGCTATGTTAAGGTAAGAAGAGGAAGAAGCCCAAAAAATTCAGCAGATGATGCTTGTTAAGCATACAGGCTGAAGAACCACAAGTTTATGCAAACTGGTAATACAATAGTAATCCCCATAATTTAATAACAATACCACAATGTTTTCTTAGGATAATCCTCTTTACAGCTTTGTTTGAAACCAGCAAAATAAATGACGATGTAACAGTTTTTCTACCTAGAAACTAAGTAACCAGTACAGAAATTAATAACCCACATAGAAAATTAACCGGTACTAAACTGGTAAGACTGTTTAGCTTGCAAGCATAATAATACAGTCCAGAAGAATTCTTCAAATATTCAGGTGCTTATCAATAAAATTATTTATTGACCCAATGTTGGTTTGTCACATGCTTTTTTTATCTCCAATAACGGTCTTTTTCATTGAATTCGCAAAATGCAAGGTACCACTAAATCACTATCACAGAATAACAAACACCTTGATGTAAATACGTAACCGCAAATACCATTTATCAAATGAACTATTCCATAGATGACACGGGAAGAGACACGCTTCAAGCTAACCTACAGATATTAGATAGTGTATTTATACAACTTGAATCGCCAATCAGAACTTCGCAATTTAATATTAAACAGAACTTTCCATGCACATTGGAAAAGAGTATTGAACTTTACACCTTAAAAGTAATACATTATATTTGTATTCCTGAACTGTTTATTTAAATACTTCCGTATTACAATAGTCTACTAAAAGATTATACTTTGTATCCACCGATGTTCCATGGTAGATTTACAGCATTCAATCAGTCACTTTTGTCAGGATTTTAAAATCGTAATCTTTACAAATTGTAATACAATCTGTATTCCCTACTCAATCCCCAAAGCACGTAACATATTCCGTCAAACAAAGATACAGTATCGATTATGCTAGGCAAAGCATTTATTTGTTTAACATGTATCACCTATTCAAAAAAGATAGTTAATGCATTCAGTTATGTTACAACTATAATAAAAATAAATGTAATTGCGTCGGTACTTTATTCTTATGTAAGAAACTACTACTAAAAACATCAACAAAAGCATTGTTAAAGCGAAAATATTTAATATACATAAATATATATGCCTTTATAAGCAACGCAACCCATCAAAGCATTCGCATTCCTGTAGGTATCATAATATAGTATAATAAATATTGCTCTATAGTAAATGTACATTTTCCAAGATAAAATAAAACTGGAAAGAGTTCATTTACAATGATACAGGTACAACAATCCATACAAAATCAATATCAACATTTTAATATGTTATTTCACCTTATCATGGTGGGATAATGCTTTCGTTTTGTTTACCCACTTCAGCATTCAGCCTGATTACTCATATATATTTTTGCACAACAAAATTCACCTCCCAGCAATTCAGAGGTGATACAAATGCCAGCCTCCTAATTAAAGTAATATGTTTCAATTTCGTTTGTGAAGTACTACACTTATAAGTGGTGTATAGTTAAAGTCCCCGTCTTTACGGCTTTATGCGAAATATATGTTCTGTCGATGTATTCCATGTTCTGTCAATTACTACTGAATTACACGCACAGAATGAGTCACACAGAGTATTGAGATATGCCCAGTCACTTTCCTTCAGAGATATAAAGAAAACTGTTAATTAACGCAGACACTACTGGAACATTTGCTTTCAGCAAAAGAAAACCGTCACTTCCAGTCTGGTGTCGTGTCGGAAGTAGCTAAAACAATCCAGTCAAAGTATTGTTAATGTTTCCAGCGACAGAAAGTCAATACCTGACTACAATGGTTCCAGTTCGACGGATATAAAACTCGGGGGACACAGACAAAGACAGCCACGTATACTAATAGTCACACTGCGAGGAGCATATTATGTACAATGTCCCTACGAAATTTTCCACTCGGAGAAGTAAAAAGCCACTAAAAGTCGCACTTACAAATGCTACATGTAATTTACTTCAATAATATTCTCGAAAAGAAGCCACAAAACTGCATGACCTGCTTAGCAAACTTATCCTTCAAAATGTCTCACTGCCTTTACAAACACTGTGTTCGCAAAAATTCTCATTGTACACGTTACACACACACAAGCTCATTATTACCCACAAAACTAAGACAGCCTATATAACTTTTTACTAATCTGCACAGACTCGATATAGTTAGTGAATAATATAATTACCTAACTCTGCAAGTGGCTTTGAATGTTAATCAGTGTATTATATTCTGTTCGGCACATGGGAGAATTACAAAACTACTACTAATTCTTTTTCCGCTACTTCTCCAACATTCTACTATTACAAATTGTACAACCTGAATGTAATAATATTCCAGATGAGTTGCTCACTCACAACACAAACGCAAATCAGAATGACGATCCTTGAAATACCTCAATTAGCAAATCACCTGAGTAATATTATGATTCAATGTAATTTATGTAATGTAAGTATATAGAAACACATGCAAAGTATATAAACCCAACACCCAAGAAGACACAAGGCGCGCTTTTAGTATTAGGATTACTACTTATTTATTGTATGCTTATGTATTACAAAAATGATAAAAGAGTAACTCACTCACTGCATCCAGACTGTCAGTCAGAGAGCACAGAGCACAAGTTTGTGGTATTTTCTGTTACACAGAATTCTACACCAAGCCATTTTTACGAAGTATACAATAATCATCAGCATAGCTAATCGTCATCACCAATAATCGCTACGCAATCTTTTCACTCGTTCAAGGCAGCAGCAGCAGTATAATAGTAATCGTGTAAACGTAAACGGTATTCTCACTAGTACCTAGTTATTTATTATCAATCTGCAGTTCCATTCGTACCTGCTAGTGCTACACTAATGTGGTAAAATATCTAATAAATAAAGATAACGTACAATGAGGGAATATACCAAGCAAAGTGCATTTACACATGGTTTCCCTCAAGTTGCCGCATTTAAAAGCACATACAAAGTGATGATTACATATTACCGTATATATAGATACCTATTAATATTCAACACTACAATACATACATGGTGGAAGTCAGACTCATACTTTGCAATTGTAACTGTGGTTTACTACTAGACACATAATGTATGAAATGTCCTCTACTCCAGACATGTAAATCAAGCTAGTTATATTGGACGTTATACTGTACTCGTGTTTTAACTATCTGCATATCGCCTGCCTAATGTGGAATGGTCGTACTGCAAGTCGACTCTTTCTGATAAAGTTGCATATTTTATAAGAATGAATACGTGTGTAATCGTGCTTATAAAATTTAAAATGTTATCCGCCCGACTCAACTTGCAGTACGACCTTCCAACATTAGGCAGGCGATATAGGAAAAACACCTTTCTGTTACACGATAGAATTGCCTTCATTCTAAAGCTACACAGCTTTCACAGTTTATCCCTTCATTTGTTCAAACATTTTCAGACAAAGACCACATCTGATGATGGTAAGATGAAAAAGATAAAATTCTTTATCACACGAGGCTTTTAAACGATTGCTCCTCTTCTATTCTCACTCAACAATGGCAGCTCGGTAATTAATAATTGTTTTATCAATGGAGTGCCTATACTGTATTGTTAATGTAGCACATATATCTAAATAAAAATAATCTTTCTTTAATTGTATGTGCTAGGATTACCTTAGGAATGTAAATGCTTAAAAGCATTTAGCTAGAGTCTATAGATTACCATACCATACAGTATAGCTCTTAAATGTAACATTAGATTTGTTGGCAAAAAGTGTATCAACAGATCATCTGTAAAACATAAAGTAAGTACACAATGCATAGAAATAACATTTTCATTCCTGACTTAATGGATTGTCCTCTCTGTTTATGCTTTTACTTGTAGTAATACTTTTTCATGCCTGAGTTATTTATAGACCTGCTACAAAACGAGGAATACAGATGAGTTTTAATATGTGGTTTGATTTTAATTTGATGGGTCTATCAGTTCTTTGTGCATTAGAAACTATTCAAGCGTACCGTCGTAACAGTAGAAGAGTACTAGTTTTGTTTCCCCTTAAGACTTCTCTTAGCCATGCGAAGTAATTATAGTAATGACAAAGTGAATGACAAATTCATGATAAAATAAATTAATCCTTGTATAACTGTGTGTAACGAATTTGGGCTTTCGCTTTAGTTCTATGATGAATATAATCAATCATACATAGATAAAATTGCAAATGAAAGCTTTGACAATTTCTTATCATTAAAATTTCGCTGTCGCGTCAATATAATATTCGTGTGGTGACGGATGAGACTATATTATTTGATGTGGTACAAAGATGAGTGCGTGTTCCAAACTCAATTATAAATGTCTATCAATATTATATGTCCTACTATTTAAAAATTGACAAGTTCTTATTATATTCCTCTAAGTATTAATACATTAAGTTGTTGCGTGTTGCAAAACACATTCAGATTCCGGATGTTTGTACGTATAATTAAGTTTTCCATAGAGGCACAAAATGTGTTTTAATGAATTCATGTGGGACTAGAAATTAAGAATGTTGTTAATATTGCATATTAAAAATCACAGATTGCATAATATGACCACACTTATTCAGTGTTGGTATTTCCAGTATAATGTAGGTTATACACAAGTATTATGATATAATATGTAAGTTCCAATATTATAACAATTACTAGATATACCGATACTTATTTAAAGATTAATTTAGCTTAACGATGATAATGTTGATTACTAAAGTTTAAGAATGAGGTACAAGTGTGTCTTCGATCTATCTTGAACATTAAAGGTGTAAATATTGAATATTTTGATAGAAAACTGCACTACATAACAGCTACGCTTAAAGTGCCATTATTAGTGTACTTGGGAAGCAAACAAAACTTATTTGACACAAAGTTGTACTATTAGTAGAGTTATTTTACTACAGTACAGCGTTAATATGAATCCACTAGTTCTTGGAACACATAATAACATTAACAAGTATGACACTGAATGCGAATAAGCTTTGTAGGGATAAATGCAACTATAATGGATGTACAGGTTAGCCGATGGTAGTTTGGAATTTCATTTGTTGTTGAAGAAGAAGGAAAAGCGAAAGAGTCATGGAGCGAAAACAAGTTGTGCAGAATACAAAAGAGTTTTTAGCAGGAGCGAGAGAGTGAAAAAGCAGGGAAGAAATTACTTACAGATCGACTGTGTTTGAAGGCGGAATCTAAACAGCCCTTTGACCCTTCTTGAAGAGCCATGATGTCAGCCGCGGAGACTGAGCTGTTGATCCTCGAGTTTCGTGACACGACTGTTAATTCTTGCAATCCAAAGTCACCCACACGTCCGCTTAATGGCAATTTTTCGTCCAGTTTCACTGTACGCCCACAGAATCATTCGTTTCATTACATCACTCGACTGGCATTAATGAGAAATGTCTAAGCAAGAACCTCCACTCGAAAAAAATAAATGTACCTGGATGTCTTATTTCATATTTGGCATGGTCCAGATTTTTCTCTTGGCAAACTTCAAGCAGAATCTCTTCTAGAAGTGCCTTTGGACTTACTCGCATAACATAAAGTTGATTGCGTGGTAAATGAACCTGAAGGACAAAATGTTACACAATCAAAAGTACAATCTACACTTTGTCATCATGATACTTAACTCAAAGAAACAATCCTACCCCGTAATAACACATCTTCAAAAGCAATGTACTCCAATGAACTAAACGAACCATAAGTGTGCACCTACACACAACAAGAGTCCTACCCAACCAGCTTAACGATTTTTAAGGCAATATGTACTTTGCTTTAGGTAGTACGCATGCAATAATAATGTGTAAAAATAATTTCTATGCTCATTAAATATTTTCTGCTCTTCTGTATAGCTTCCTAATAACTTTTGAATGATATTGCTGGATCTCGAACGAATACGACAATAGTAGCTTTGAAAACGATAATTTTAGTACAACAATTTTAATAACTTCCTTCCTTGCTTACTTCTACTAACATTCCATAAACAATTTGTTATGTACTAAGTTATACGATTACTTAACTGACACTCATTTGGCATTATAAAAGTAGTAGGTATAATATCATTACCTACCCATCATGCACTACTACTTGTAAACATAAACATCACACATATTGAAAGTATCTACCTTAATAAATATATTTTTATTTCCTTCTTAATGCAAAGTTAAAAGTTTAGTACAAGTATAATAAATGTACATCTCATTTAACCAATAACAAATGAAGTATCAGTTAATGATAATTTTGTGTACACTTTGATATTATTATAGTAATTGTGAATTAGAAAATGACACTGTGTGTTTAGCTATAGTTTTTACCATCTAGTAATTGTATTTAAATGCAGATCTGATATAAAATACATCGCAATTTACTCTCTAATGAGGGATATTACATACTCAGGACACATGTCGATGGCAAATGGTGTATTCGACTCTCTTTTATTAAACTATCTGCACTGTGTGATTCCACAACTATATACAAGTAAAAAATATTCTTGTATCGACAGAAAAAATGTAATCCATAAAATACGCCGCTACAAGTCAAAGAAGCAATCTAAATGCCAACACATACTCCAAATGCTTTATCCATGTACTTTATTATATACTACAATACTACGGCATTACTGAAGAAGTGCACATAATATCATACAACACTGTCGAATAAAGATACAAATTCAATTTTGAAAATCCACTCATAGCACTGAGCAGAATCGTAAAGAAACACAATTAATATATGAAACATCATAATACAGATACACAATACAATGAAAGCGGAACGTATTGCAAGGCTGTGATAAATATTATCTCGTATTAGTTTTTCAATATTATTTTGTATCTCTGATGTGCATGAATTGAGTGAATGAAGCGAACCATTTGGTTTAATTTGTGTCAGCCAAGTCAACAGAAATGCAGAAGAACTGGAAATTGAAAGATGAAAGAATTGATATAGTTGAGCATTGTGCAGAGTGTAGAAGAGCCAGTTATTTTTTGGTAGCGATAACATAACACAATGCGACTGGACTGGTGATTAGTGCATTTTTCGCTTCTTTTCGTTGTACTACACTACATGTATAAATGTACATGACCACATTACTACATTCTTTTACAACATTGTATAGCAATAATGAAGCATCGACTGCACACACAGTAGTAGTTGAAAATGCAATAAGTCACAGTTTGAATGTGTGTCTACTAAATCTCGTTGTGTCATCGTACTGCATTCAATTCCATGCAAAATGCTATTAAGCAACACTAACAACTAAATGTGCGTAATATTTACAGGCAGCATAACGGGATGAAACGTACAACACAGATTTCATGAATGATCTACTAGAAAGTAATGCATTTACTTTACAAACTCACATATCTGCATATCTATGTATTAAGTTGTATACAAGTAAATAGGCATAGTAGTTTCTATATAATACTATAACACTAAAGCAAACAAAGTACAGACAACAGATATTATATCTACCTATATGTGTTATACCATACCTAAGTATACCTAAAAAACAAAAAACGAGCCCAACCCAAAAGCCAATTAAGCGTACGATACGATACATATAACATAATGTGTGTTTCTAATGCAATTATGTATTGCATGACAATAAACCATAAGCTGAATCATTTTTTTACTCTGCATTTTTATGCACATAGTATGTGGTGAGTTAACTGTGTTCTTACATGTGAACTTTGTTGGTTATTAAATTGTTGGTTTGGTAAAAATTGGAGCAGAGTAGAAAAGTTATCAACATACCTACACAGTAATGACAATACAACAACATCATTCTACATATCAATGCGTCACCGAATCAAGAGCTTGAAGAAATATCACGATTTTTTCATTGACAGTAATAATTATCTTTCCTTCTTCAGAGGAGTGTATCTCGTACAATATCTCTACACCTTAGTACATGTCTAGGTCTAGAAAACAGATTACCTTAACTGTATACAGTATACACATATCTCAAGATTATTATTACTCGTAGATGCAACCAGGGCGTTTACAAAACCAATTTTTCATTCTGCTACTAGGAGTTGTACACAGTGTACAGTTTGAAAAATGAGGTAATTTTAGTAATCTACGATACACTGCAATTAACACTGTCTATCTGTGTATTCATACAAGAAATCGCCCATAGTAGTAGAATCGTCTAAATTAGAACAAGATAATTCTCTTATCAACATGCATTCTGCAATTATTTTTATCCTTAGCATGAACATGCTCCTGTGAGTTATTGTGCATAAAAATAATAGGTAGTGGTCAATACACTTTGAAATAATAGGTTAATGATTCATTGGAATTGTGAATTTCAAGTGTGATGCAATTACATATTTGATTTAGAACACACTTTAATAAAAATGAGTCTGAGTTACTTAGTTATAAAGAACAGTCGTAAGAACTGATAATAAAGTAGCAATAATAATAGCATTATCTTAGCACTAAGAATCGATTTATTATTGTTGTTGCGAATAAACATAAGATGCATATTCGAGCACTTGTGCACATATTGTAAATTATTGGAAGATGACATGTTATTACAATGACTAATATAGGTATAGACACAAGCGGACACTTACTTGCAGTCGAAATGTCTGTTCAAAAGGCTGATTTGCAAGTTTGGCAGGTTTTTTGACTATGATATATTCATTGACTCGGTTCTTTGGCACTATTTCAATTGTTGTAGTATCCAGGGCACCTGTACAAAGAGAACACAAAGGAGCACACTTAGAAAAGAAATTCGTTAAAGTCATCATCTCGCAGTCGCAACAATCCTTATCTTTGCGAGGAAGTACCTACAACAGCTACACGCAACCTACCAGCTCCACACTACCACTTTTCATTTATTTACACACTAAAGCTTTTGACAATCATTTGCATAATATTTTCATGTCATGTGTTTGTATAGTGTAGTGTATAATGAAGAATGACGAATGAAGATACAAACATGTGCTTGTACCTTTGTTCTGTGTATTACAAGAACTAGCGCTATACTAGTACTTCTACGACATTGCAATTGCTACTTGCTGTACAGCATGTAGCAAGCAAATAAAGTAAGCAAATAAAACACGAGACACAGATCAATCTAAATAAAATTGACAATAAACTCACGACACTGGTGAGGCAACCTATTTTTCCATTTCATTTGCGCTCACACTGAATTTTACTACCACTTAAACATAACCAAGTAAGTGTGCAGCATATTATGTATAAAATCTGCAATCTAAATCTGAATTTGTAGCAGAATCAACACATACATCCATTTATAGATGTAATATTGTCTGTGAATTTAATGAAGGTCTGACTTATGCAAATTGGACTCAAAATAATAAATTTTCATAGTATTTCACATAGAAAAGCAAAATTTAAATCTCTTTTTACGATTACAATCAACAGGAAAACAAAACTTTGCAATGTCATTTCATCATTTTCGCTTGTTAGTTTTATTATGCTTACACCTGTTCCTGAGTCTGTAAATTATAATTTTTGAATATACTTTTTCCTTTCGAACATGTGCTCACATAATATTCACTACACAACATGGTGTGGGTTAGTAAGGAAAGAGGACAATGAAAACTTAATTTAATAGTAGGACAAAACAGACAGTCGTACAAACGCATATGCAAGGAGCGTGTCAAATTCGTCAGAGAAGAGGTCTCATAAAAACACTCCATAAATATTACAGGTTACGTTTATTGGCTCCCAGATCACAAAAAATAACCTTGTGCATTCTGCTGTAGTAAACCTGATGAGCTGTAAACCAAATTCTCATCTTGTCAGGGTTGCGTTGATTCATTCAACGAGAAAAAACAAAACCTTTACTTAATGGCAAAAAAAATTAAAACTCGTACAAAATAATAATGACACGAAATCAAGTTTATACTAATGCAATGTCAATTATTGGAAAGTAGTATAATGAAACAAACGTCTATTCTATGCATGCATTATATGTTGCTTTGGATAGAAAATTGGGTGTGGATTTACAAGTACAATACACACGTGTCTTCATTTTTTAAAAACATTTTTTAAATAAATTGATACAATTTTGCATCTGTTTTCCAGGATGATTATTGTAAACCCAAAGACTAACTTTGTGTAAACCCACGAAAATAAAATATATATGAATATGCATCGAATATGATAGTGAATAAAATGTACCTAATGAATGTAAATAGAGTGAAAAATGAAGGTTGCACTGTTTAATATATGTATTAATAGAATTTTATATTATACGTGTTAAAGTTTTTGGAGCTAGCTTTAGTAGTAAATGTACATAAAATTAATTGTAGACTATATTCGTGCCTTCCTTTCAAGTGTAAGGAGAATGCAGCAAATCATTATAAGTACTAAGTTAATTAAGTAGTTCAATGTTTTTATTTAGCATAAAAACTGTAGGTGCTCTGTAGATAAATATACTAAAACAGAATGGTCTAATTAACGAACTTACCAATGGGTGTACTGGGTTTATAGGGTAATTCGATTCCACGTTCGTTGCGAACTTGAACAATGTGACCTCCCGGATTTATTTTGTGTGCAGTAGTCACTTGAATGAGAAGATCCATCATGGGAGTTCTGTGTAAAAATTCAAATAAACGTCAATTTAATTTAAATAATAGACAATATAATTGAATTTCACCATAAACGAAAGATTCCCTAAACATATTTACTAAACTGTTCAGTAATTGATTTGACTTGTGTGGGCTTTCTTAAGTACTGAACATTAAGTTCTGATGAAGGAATATTATATCTATGTAATATAGCAATGCTATGTTTTGCTTACAGATAGGCAAATTAATAATCCCTATATACTTATTGAGTTAAAGATCACAGTTTAAGATAATTCACCTGCATTAGTTGAAGTAATGCATAGAAAATCGTAAATGTAATTACAGATACACCAAGACATCCCGAGTGTGTGGAGCCAGGTCGATAGACAAGTCAGTCAACACGGATTAGAAAATAAGGTAGGAAAGAGTAAGTGACCCCCTGTGTTCAGTGTGTTCTATCCTACCCAGCCTACCCAAATATCAACCATTTGATCTTTGCCGTTTGTTAGTGTTCCTGCTTTGCGTATATTGCCTAATTCCTAATAAGGAAGGCCCTATTTACTATTACTGCCATTCAACAACAACTACTACACATATCACCTAACACACTTTTCGACTTTGTTTCATTATAGAACATTAATACAAGATACTTTATTGGGAAAATAATAAAACTGAGCACGTATGTATAGGCATAGGTATAGCTACTTTGTGCATTTATATTGTTGCATTACCATGTAAAATGTCCTGTTTGTATTATAATGCCATAAATTGCAACCCAAAATTGCATAGTGCATTGAACAACTCACGTTCAATTAACACTAAAGGGACCATGGGTTTCAGAAAAACCTAAAGTACTGTGGTTAGGTAGCGCCGTCCCCATGTAAAAGTGTAGGAAAAAGTGTAGCAACTAGCCCCAAATACAATGCCGCGGCACTGAAATGATTCAAAGCCTAGGCTCTTTTACATGGCAAGATTTTGGACTTGTCAACTTTGAAAAATTCTGTAGGTCCAACCATTTGACTTAATATTTTGAATTTTTGCTATAATATGTAAAGTAACGTAGCGGACCTATACAAAAATTCCCAGATTTCTAAAAAATAATTTAGAGGGCACTTCCTATACCAAAACTGAAAAAATCCATCTTGCTTGGACAGCGTGTCCGCACCACGGTCCCTTTAGTGTTAAGAAATACGACTGCATGTTGTTTGGGTCTTCCATCTTTCAATACATGCACAACGATTTCTCAAGTGCTTAATAATCAGGTTTAATCGTTCTTATTGAATCGATCGAGAGTAGTTTGTTTGAAATTCTTAGATTATTGCGTTGCATTCATGTGTTTTTAGAATACAAATTCATACATGTTTACACCTACCAATTTCCAAGTGTGTAATAACTTTTACAAAGCAACAAATCATCAAGTCAAAAAGTGGTTGTAGTCTAAGATAATACTTATGTTCACAAAAATCCAATACGAATTGTTTGCATTGAATGTTATAGATACAGCTAGGGCTATGTCTATGTTGCTAGCATTGCAGCTATGCTAACAATTCTAATAATGAAATGTGATGAATAAACTACCATATAATATGTCTTAAACAGAGTCTCACAAATTAATTTACATTCGTGGAACGTGTCATTGCATTGCACCTGCTCTATTAATTGCAAATATGCTAATTAAGCTGCTGTGACATTTTCAATGCACTTGCATTTCGTCATGCAGTATACTTGTAATTGCAATTCTATATTTTAGTTTTTATATCTATATCTCTACACTTCTCACACCTGTAATTTTTTGCTTGTCGATCTCAAAAATATGTCCACTATGGTGTAACCTATACCTACATTACAATACTTCACTAAAAATATGTTTCTACTATATTTTGTAGCGTAGTAGATAATATAATAATAATACATAACCTACACCTTCTATGATATTTATCTGAAGAAATAGTAGGTTTGATTAAGCATTATTTTATTTTGGTCTCTTAGATTTAATAAATTATGAATCCATTATGTGTAAAAACCATAATGTCTTGACATTATGACCTGCATAGGAAAAATGAAGATAGACTAATGGATAGCATTTCAATAATGAAACAAAAAATGGATTAGTAGATACAGTTGTATGCAGAAAGTTATCTCTGTTGAACACAAGCTGCGTAAATTTTCAACACATCATGCGGTTGAAGAAATGAAAGTGACTCTAATTGCCTCATCTCTTAAATCATTTAGTAGAGTCATTCTGCTTAATCTGTTTGTTTCTCTCCTTGTTATTTACATTATGTAGTTTTGTGCTCAACAACCCGATCGACCAAGCACCTACTTCTGAATCTGAATGGAAGTATTTCAGACAAAGACAATACTTGTAGCATAACATAATAGAAAAATAAAACAACTCTATCTGTATTTTGAACTTAAAAAACGCGCACGTAAAGAATGAGAGACATACAATAAACTTTACAACATAAAACAAACAAGTACACACAACTGGAAAACATGAAAGCGAAAGGATTTTAAAGTAATTTATTCTCCTGAATCTATTCCATGTAATAGTAAAAGGTTTCAAGTAATGTAAACAATAACAATGAAATATCTCTTACAACAACTTACTGCCTTCAGACAGTATTCTTTTCATTCATAAGTTAGACTTGTTGTGGATTATAATACAAAACACAGCCTGTGTAAAGAAAAATATTGAAAATTCTCTGCATAATATTCAACTTTTAAAATTGTCTTTGTGCGTGTCAGAAATCAATGCTTAAAGCCACTACATTCCTATAGACGAAAAATGAGAAACTCCAAAACACAAATCTGAATTTATTATACTTGCAGGTACTTGAGTTTTCTGTGATGGAATTCAATGAGACTCAAACAACTAATTCAATTTCTTTGAATAATAAGAGACGAACACGACTCCTGCTTTCAGAAAATACTCGCCTTCGTCACTCATGTTATAAAAGAATTATTCAAATAGTAATCATAAGTTAGAAATTGAATGTGCATATTTTATGTAATACCTAATTCCTTTCAACATATCACAAGCAGTAGCATTGTACAGTATAGAAATAGAAATAGCTATGATATGACGTTCTCTGCCAAAACCACACAACCATACAATCTTCTTAATCTAAATGCATAACGGGAAATGATGAAATTAATGAAGATGATTCAATGAATCGTGTAACTGACACTTAGTTAATTAAGTCCTTTTATCATACGTTGCTTAAGTGTTAATATATATTTAGACTGAATATTCCAGTACGATTCTCTGTCCCAAACTCAACTGCACGAATGAATGAATGGAAAATATATTTCTCTTGTCTGTACCTACCTATGTAATATTATTATATTTTTATAAAGTACTGCCTTCTATAAAGTAAAGTAGTAATCAAGTTGGTTATTATTATTATGTGTAGTAATATAATGCATAAGCTCCTACTAATGGTACATTATTAGAGAAAGGGATGCATGGTAGTAAGGAAATGAGGAGTATTTTACAGCAAGAGTTGAGATGAAATTGAATAGAAGAGTAAACAAATAATGACCTGCGATTGACAGTCATTCTGACAGATTTCTGGGAAGGGAGAATCACGAGTAAGTCCATTGTTCCTTCAAGGAGGTCAGGCGGAGTGTCTTCCGTCACTTCCCGAACCACGGGATGAATGGCCGAAGAAGTTAAGGCATTCGGTGGTGGAGCCATGACTCCTGAATTCTTACTTCCACGGCTTCCTCCTCCTCGTCTGCAAATCAAAAAATAAATCACATCATAAATACAAAGCCATACATTCGTAACACTCCACACCACAGCGCTACAATTTATTAGCATCCACACAATTTATCCCTACAAACTTATTTCATATACATATTATAAATGTATACCTACTTGCGTAGTATTTACTGTTACGTATTTGAACACAATACAAGCGAATTCGCTCACGATATGCTTACAAAGCTGAAATCCTCTAAATAAAGGAATAATACAGTCGTATTCTTAATAAAATTACATTTGATTACCTATACATAAATATACATAGAATACCAACCTAGGTAATACCGATACACAAGCTAGTTATAATATAAGCTTCACATATTATAACTCATGTATGTATTATAATTGCACATAAGTTCCCTCACGACACTAATATCTTGATATAAATACAATACGAAATGGTAATCGTGCATTGTCCTATTTTTGCGCAAACTACTACGCAGTCACTGAGGATTAGTTACATATACAATAGGTACCTAAAGTTGTGTATAGCAGTAGTCGTTGTTTGCTACATCCCAAAAGAAATTAAAATATTTCCCTTGCCTTAATAAATACGAACCATGGCTTAGCAAGCAATAAATATTACACATTCATCTGCCATCTTATATGTAGACAGGTAGGGTTCCTAATTTCATTTGGATAACAATCATAAACAATTTAGTTATGCAATCAATCATTGATGAAGTGTTCCAAATGCGTAAACAATTTATTAGTACACATGCAGCTCCGATCGCATTCATGACACACATTACACTACACATGCAGCTACACACACTCAATCGTATACTATAGGTAACTGAATTGCATGAGTATGCTTGTGTATATTGTGTATGCATAAATTATGGGAGATATACAAAGTAAAATAAATAAATCGTACTGAATTCTCATCAGCGAACACAGTATTGCAGCTTTTCTGCATAAGAGAATGACAGCTTTTTGTATTCAATATGAAGCTAGTTGTACTACACAAAGTTGAAGCTGAATGCTGAAGCCGACCGACAGCCAATGAAATATGTTAGATGAAATTGTCAATGTTATTGTTATTAATTGGGAGCCAATGAAATATGTTATATGACAGCCAATCAGGAATAGGCGTACTAATTCAACTAGAGTGTCTCGCTTTGTGGGCGGTTTTAACCTGGCTTCAACTTTCTGCTTCAACTGTGTGTAGTGAAATAAGCCTCATATTCAATCAAAAAGCTGTCATTCTCTTATGCAGAAAAGCTGTAATACAGTGTTCGCTGAATCCAAATCAAAAATGAATACGAAATCTTCTCTTTTTAAGCGTTTAGTCTGTAAACCTCTTGCAGTAATATTAGCCACCATATTGATTCCTATAATTTTTGTTGTTGTAGTGTTACTCTTTTTGCCAATGTTGTGGATCGTGTTATTTATGTACAGACGTTTGGTAATTGTGGTTGCAAAGTTAATGAAGCCAAAACTTACAATTCTAAAAAATTTGGACAGAATGATTTCATTGGGGGAAGAATACACATCACCACATTTTCATATAACTGTTCAAATCATTTTGGAGGGGAAGCTTTCTGTTGACGTTCTAAAAAAAGAGTGGAAGAAGGTATGCAACCAATTAAATTCAAATGGAGAGTTACAATATCCTGAATTAAGAGATTGTTTCAAATATTTTGGAGGATATACATTCCGAAAACGAATAAAGAATTTTGATGCCACTAATTACATTTACTGTCATGAAGAGCATGGGAATTCCATTGTGGATAAGCTACAACTAATAGAAATTCGTAAAAAAATTCACGCCACTAATTTTATAAAAAATCATACCCTTTGGGAATTCACAGTGGTCAACAATTATCGCCATAACAATTTCGAAAATGATCCGGAGTGCACTGTTGTCATATTTAAATTTCAGCACACTCTAACTGATGGTTTCGGTGCGGTTAATTTAATTTACACAACTTTGCTTGAAAGAAAAATCGAGTTTCCACAAGTCGACAAAAGCACTGTGAATTATCAGTGTGCAAAATTTGGACAAATATTCTGTGCAGTGTATGCTTTGTTCAACATAATGTGCCATTGTGTATTCGATTTGATATACGATCATCCCCGACTTCTTGATACACATGATTGGCATAAAGGATCACATCCATATCCCACCAAGTTTGAAATGTGGTTGCCAGAACCCATTCACAAGCGAATCTTCAGGGAAGTCAAATCAACACACTATGTCAGTGTCATGAGCATATTGGTGAATGTCATAACTGGAGGTATGAAAAGAATGATGGTAGCCAAAGGACTGAGACCTCCGAAAGAAATGAGAGTATCTTATCCAATACCCGCTCCAAACCACCCGGGGACATTAACGAATCATGTGTACGCTGTTATTCAATATGCTTTATAGGACGTTAGAGCCTGTTGGACTTTTGACCCCAGGGGCTTTAGCCCTATGGGACTTTAGAGCCCTGACAGTTTAGAGACCTTGGACTTCTTAGAGCACAGGATTTTAAATGCGCAAGGTCCCATAAACATGTCAAATGTGATTCCATTATTAATTTAGAGTTTATATTTTAAATTCCACAGGCTCCAAAGTCACCTGACTATACAGTCCATGCTAAATTACCATACTTTGTACATTTCTAGAAGATGTTCTAATTTCCAATATTTCTGATTGGTTACCTACAGGTATGGGATTTGTTTTCGAGTACCCCTTTCAATTGAGGATTGTACAAAGCGACTAAAAGCAACCAATGAAGCGATAAAAGCATGCTTCTTTGATGCAAGTTTAGCAAAATACTCGGTGCAGTTTAATTCCAATATTCCAAACTGTGTGAAACGGATTATAGCAAATGATATTTTTAGTACCGTCCCCGTTGCCTCCACCCCAATGCCATCTGATGAACTCAAATTTATAGGGCATAAGCTAATTTCTACTTCAAGTATGGTTTGCACAGATAGAGGAAGTATGGGTGAGTCTTTTTCAAATAAAATTTATTCAATTAATTGTATGGATTCGTTCCATTCTTTTAAATCAGATTCCTTAAATTCAATAATTTTCTGTGAGTCGAAAATCAATAGTATTGTTCTTAGCTATATCCATCTTGGCCCACCATGCTATGCCAATGAACCTGCATATAAAATGCAAAGATAACCAATATTGATGAACTAAAAAGTTTATAATTGTTGTATTTCGCTTTTATGCATAAATTAACACTTATTTTACGGCGCAGAATATGCCATTATACATAAGAAGCGCAGACATTAGTTAAGTGGTGGTTAGAAATGAACTAAGGCCTCAGTCAAAGATAGTGTACAAAAGAACATTCCACCTATCACTGACAAGATAAAGAAGAACGGCACCCAATCAAAATGCACGTAAAGAAAGTATCTCTAACCGTCACGTACTGTTTGCGTGCGCTTCTTATATGAATATAGAATATTCTGTGATTTTAAGGGATATACAGTATCCCCACAAGGCTGATTTAGGTCCAGAGTTCGCCTTGCCACTGGCAACGAGCAAAATGGCAAGGGGAAAAAACGGCATAAACGGCAAAAATGGCAAGCA
>JAQFYB010001648.1:0-30775 GCA_034694085.1 Pogonognathellus longicornis
GGTCAAAAACGATATTTATAATAAAATTTAGAACAAATCTCCCGGAAAATGTCGTCAAGATACAATTTGTATCTTGCTCAGCCCTGCTGGCAGTACAGGTGAAACTGAAAAACTAGGAAATCCTAGACGAAACAGGGACAAATAAATATTAACACGAAATACCTGTAGAAAAACAGATTAATGCGATTTTATGAAAAATGAGGCTGTATGTATCCAATTGTATCATATTATCATGAAATTAGTAACACATGGGTAAATGCCAAATTACCTTGAATAGTTTGAATTTGTAGTTGCAAGCAAAAAGATAATTAGAGACTTAAGGGCATTACATACTTTGCATTCTTCGATATTATTGGCACATACATTGCATAAATATTTTTAGCTAATAATTGAAATCATTGGACTTTGGACTAAATGCACTTGAGAAGCAATCTTCGGTTTAGAATTTATAAACGTCTAATTTTTTTTTAAAGCTCTACAATTCTTTAGCCAGAAACTTCGAAGTTTGTTGTCTAGGCTTTTTGTGTGCATTGATTAGATGGATTAATATTCATCCACCGAATTTGCCCAACGTGACACGGTTGAAACATTACTCTCATCAATCATATCTTTTTACGTACACCGCACTGATTTGTAGTAATATCCTCGATTTCTTTCTTATGGGTATTTGGATGTAATGTGCGTATGAGTTATCACTCTCACCAGAACACGCAGAAATGCCGAGTCCAATTTTAAAACGAATTGGAGAATCTCTCGTTAATTTGGTGTTTCTTGCTGTGCAATTGGTAGAACAAAAAAAAATTACCTAAGGATTATTGAATACAATTTTAATACTATCCCTCATCATTGTCATTAAAATACATAACTCGTATAATAAATAATAATCTTTTTGGTTTGAATTTAGTTATGTCACTTGATGATTTTTGCCTGCATCACATCATTGTGTATTGGAATTTCTGTAGCAGTCTCTCGAGCTTACTTGTATTTTAACAATGTAAAACTGTCAACTAGCCTGGAGAATTTTATTTCTCTGGGTATGCTCGTGCCTCTTTCTTTCATTCAAGTCAATTGCATAGCGATCGCCATGAGACGAAGGAGATTTGTGCACCCGTGCATGTTGCACATTGTACGTCACCGTTTTCATCATTTGTGCTATTAAAATTATGTAGGTATAAGATAATTATTCTAAAGCTTATTATTAAGGTTTTTGCAATGCAGGTCCCTGTTTACATCTACGGGTTTGTGTACATATTTGCATTTTCGGAGATGATATACCGCTACATCCAAGTTCATTCTCTACCTTTAGGAATCACAAATGACGGCATGTACATTTTGGAAGACTCAACTGGACCCAGTTCCCGTCAATTTCAACATCATCGTCACTTCGGTTTATTTAGCACGTTGAAAACGCAACAAAGTTATAATAAATTGTCCCATGCTAGCTATCTTAATGAGACAGACTATGAATCCCTGGTTCAGCAGAAAAATTGGGACACTTTTTGTTTCCTACTTAGTTTCTTCTATATTGTTTACGTTACTGGAAATATCGTTATGAAACACTTGCAAAGAAATACAGATGATCAACCAGAAGGATCTGTCAAATCATTTACTGCTTACCTTTTGCTAACGGTATTTTTTTGATTTTTTGTAAATATTCTTGATGTTTATTCCATATTCATGATTTTTTCATGCACAGAAAATATTAAATATTTAGAAAAAAAGCTTGAATATATTTTCCATTACAGTGCCTGGAACTCTTGTTGTTAGCTTTCTCGTTATTGATCCTCCAAATGGGTCGTGCAGTTTTAGTTTCCTCACCCACGTTTTATAAGGACACATACAGATTCACAAAACTTCTAATGCTTATGGCTTTACTCATTGGAGTCTGTGGAGGATTTTTGGAGTCGGCATCTCCTTTCCCGAAAAAACGTAATGAAAATGACGCCCATGATCCTTACGATTGGTATAAGGTAATAATAAACACATTTTCTTTGAAAAAAAATCATATTTTTAATTTACTTAGTGCCTTTATTTTTGATTTGTTTAATCTTCCCTTCATTTTGATTTTAGAATATGCTAAGAGCACGAATGTCGGTAATGTACATGATGTTCGGATTTATTAACTGGAATTTCTTTGAAGAGCGAACAGAATCTGAAGATACTGTTACTGTTTCAGAAAAAAGTTTTTCAAACTTCTGTGTATGCTTAGCAGCGGCAACAATTCACATAGGGAAGATTTTCACGATTATGTTTCTTGTTCGAGCTAAGGAAATCGCAGAAATGTTTCGGAATATTATGGCTGGACTTAGAGAGGGTAATGCAGTAATCGTTCCGGATAATCATATTGAAAATCCTCCAGCATTTGAAATGTCGACGGATGATGATGATACTTCTAGTGGACGACCAAACTGCGAAGATATGCCTCTTGCTAACGCTTCGACCCAAACTCTCAATTCCAATCTACCACAAACAATTAATTCTAATGATGGACAAGAACTTAATAATAATAATAATTTGCTTATTAAAAATCAAGTCAAAGAAAATAATGGAAATTCGTCAGAAATAAAGGAAGGGGAAAAAGATTCTGTGGTTATAAATGTAATTCCTGTAGAAAATGGGAATAATGGAATAGAGCAGAATAATGTATCTTTGTATGCAAGTGTTGAATTTGGACCGCAAGATCTTAATGCAGCGGTAACTCATTCCACGATGACTTTCAGCCATGAAGTAAATGTCGTGGATGAAAATAATAATTCAGGTGAAGAATCGGTGCATATTCAACTTGATATCATTGACGATCTCATGGGTATGGTGAATGAAGCTGTAGGAGTCGAAAACGTCAATGCAAAGTAACAATATGTCTAGTATGTTGTTTGGTCAGAGAAATATTTTATAATTCACAAATCTATGACAAAATCACAGACATAATTCTACAAGAGTTCTTGTAATGTAATGAATACTTATTCATGTGTTCAATTGAAGATTCCTTCAAAATTAAAGTTTATATATAGAATTTTGTAATTTGCGAAAATCAGCCATAAAATAAAAGCATTGTTAAAAATTAAAATCTGTTTTGATTAGACACTGCTGTTCATTATGATCAATCAAAATTCAATCAGTCAAGCTTGAGTTCATTTTAATTACTAATCTTATTTTACCGAACTATCCTATCCTAGTAAAGTAGAATTATAAAATGGTTATTTAAAACTAATCACGCTCAGATTCAGATATAAATATTTAAGATTAGATGTATAAAAAATTGAAATATCTGAAAAATGCTCATTTTTATATCAAAGAGTAAAAAATTTGCATTTATTTCAATTACTAACAAAAAACAGTAGGTATACCTAAGAAATATATTTCATATTAATTAAAGTACTAAACATAAACATCTACTTTTGATTAGTATATGTTAACACAAACGATATAATAGTTTTGTAAATTAAATGCGTTAAATTGGGGATAATTACAATAATACTGTAATAGTAATTTAGTAAACAATAACAAAACATCTAAGATCTAACACAAAACACCTGTAATTGCATCATTTTAGTCGTGCCAATTCTGTTTGGTTATTGTTCTGACATAGCTGGTAGTTATTTTGGTTTGTAGCACATCCACAAGAAAAGAATTGTCTAAACTGTCCAAATGTTTTGCCCTTAAACCACGTAAAACAACTTCCTGTGAGATTTGGAGCTTTCTACGCTTTCTCGATCGCCGTTTGACCTTGAACCTTCCATAACGCTCAATTTCTTCAGTTTCAATTAATCGACATCGTTCCACGAATTCTAACTCACAGAGCTATACAATATAAAAATTCCAATATGCATTAATAAATCAATCAGGAAAATAATTATGAAATTATACAATTTCTCGTATTTAGATTTTTTGAAACAGAATTTAAATATCTTGACACTTTCAAAATTTTAAATTGTATAAAATGTATAAAGTTTATATCTACCGAAAGAGGAATTTGTTTATCTTCCTCAGCAGGTTGTATTTTTCGTCGCGGATTAATCGCAGTCTGAGAGTTACACTCTTCTAGTCCATCGGATTCTGAACGAAGAAAGAATCTATACCTAATATTTACAAATACACAAAAATAATCTAAGAAATTCTTTTTCGTGGTTTTCGTTTGTATTATTGTATTTTGTTGAACCTGAAGAAGTAGAAGGGGTTTACGACCGAAGAAAAACGGACGAAAATAAAATCGTGTAAATTGAGTATACTGCTGGTTAAGCCCATTTTATACAACTTACTACAACTTACTACAGTCCCTGATTGTTAATATTATATGAAAAGCTAATTGCTAATGATTTAATGATTTGTGTACACAGCTTCCCTTTCTACTACAATGTATGCAATATAATAATTAGTTAATTATTGCTCATTTTGTCTTCAAGAAAATAGTAATAATAATAAAGTCAAGTTGCTTACTATATATTACTTACTAGTTTCAGCTGGATGTTCGTCCTTCTGTAAGGAGAATTATTCTTCTCCATGCTATAGAATTTTATATGATGTATACCCATAGGTGTCTTGTATATTTATTCATTTTCCTTGTTTCTTTTCGTGACTAGTCTACCATTATTATATTATCTGCTGCTATATATGTATAGAATTACAGAAGTAAATGATGCCTATACATACAATATAAATACTTAGCAGTATGTATTTAAATGCAAATTCGAACTGCAAAGTTATCTCAAGAAATAATGATAAGATTGACTACCAGTGGAAGTATGTCATTGCCTTTTGAACAACTGGCTGAATTTTGCATGAATAAACAACAGTGATTAGTTTAGATCACAATGAAAGTTATTTAACACTAAATTTAACTACTGTGTATTCGTTTATCGAAGATAAGACGTACATAGAGCGTTCTCCGTTTTAATAACAACGTTGACAACTTATGCCATTCCATGACTGCTGCATGCCATGCATATAATCTACCTTTTACCTTTATTCTGTATTATGAAATAATAAAGCCAGTAATTAATGTCTCAAATGTTTCTTCAAGGTAAACAAATGACATTTAAAGAAAATATTTGTTCAACGAAAGATTATGAACATTGTTGTATTTATCACTTGTACTGTACTATTGTAGAGTATGTAGAGTAGTAAACAAAAATGTAGGCTTTGGATCTAAGAGATGGAAATGTGTCTCCTAAATGTAAATGACCGATTAAACCGTAGTACAATGTAACGAAATTTGAACGGTTTAAATGCATAATTTAAGATGTAACGTATTAATTTATTGCACTTCGCAATAAAAAATTTATTTAACTATTAAATTCAAATTCAATTAACAATCATATAGATATGTTCATTTTTAATACATTTGGATGTGTTGATACCATATTTGTCTTTGGCAAACTCAATTCACATTCAGTTAAAAATAGGTACTTATAATTGTAATATGCATTCCAGCATGCGCGTACCCAGGGGGTACACGTGCACCTCTAAGAATCCGCTTGTTATCTCAAAAATAGGTGATTTTGCCATAAAAATTCAAAAATTTGTAGAATTTTTTTCGAATTTGATGCATTTTAAATTGGTTTTGACGTGTAACCTGACTACGTACTATGTACTACGTATATAAGGTAAAATATTACGGGAGAAAATAAAATATCTCGAAAAGAATGTATTAGGAATATTTCCACTCGCTCTAATCATTCATCGTTAACGTCTAGAAACATCCAAGCAGATGAGTTTTTTAAATTAGTTTAAGATGTGGTGGTATAAAAGTGGTTTTAAATGGTTTACCTAGTTTTATTTAACATGCAGAAATCAATCCCTAGCCACAGGTCAACTGATTGTTAAATAAGAAGAAACATTACATGACCACGATTTCAATTCCTGATCCTGACTCATATTATATAAATAAAGTTTGTACATATAACAGGGGATCACGCACTTGACATTTAAGTAAATATTTAATGTTACAAACAACGGAAAATTTAAACAAGGATATAACAATCCTAAACGTAATAACAAAAACAAAACCAATAAGCTATAGACATTTATTATTGACAAATTGTTATGATCGTTAATTAAATTGGGATAAGGATTGTTATGTTGACATACTGAAGCAGCTGAAAGGTACAATTTTTTGTGTATGCGATAACTTTCTAATTTTTATGATTAGGTAAGTAATAATTTTGTACAAATATGCTGTAAATTGATGATAGCTTTTAAAGTGAACTTTTCCTAAAGATTATGCGAATCATATTTAAGAAACATAAATGAGTTGCAGGCGCGTAACCAGGATTATAATTTGGGGGGGCACAGGAGTGTTGTTTACAAAAAAAAATTTTAGCCAAAATTATCAAATTTTTGAGATATTTTATGCATTCTGGGGTTGCACGTGCACCCTGTGCACCCCCTGCCTACGCGCCTGATGCGTTGTCAAAAAGAATATTTTTTTAATTAGGTACACGATGAGCAAGATTACAGATTACAGGGGCCAGTGGAAAAATGTTTATGTGTATGAATTTTCTATCTGAAAACTATTTATCTTAATATTGCTATACATTTATATTAAATAAGTAAATCAACACTAACAGCAAGATAAGGTCATTTATTTTGACAGCAAAACATACAGCACATTTACAGTAAATTCCGATTATTCTTTTTCACGGGTCAATTATATTATAATTGCATACTAAAGTATTTAATGTTTACTGCCACATCTGGAAATTGTATTAATCTGGTAGAGACGTCAACCCCATCACAGTCCTACAGTTTTTATGGGTTGGGGTCCATACACTTCAAAATTTTGAGGTTGGGATGGGTCGGATCGGAATCAGTCGGGTTGAGCCATTGGAGTAGGAGGTTGGTGTTTTCAAAGTTATAGCACACAACTATATGGAGCTTATTGCTTATTTCATATCATTACTTAACAGAAAAGAATTTTTTAATTTTTTTTTTATATTTTTGACTCACGATAGCAATAAAAAGAGTACCTATGTACAAGAGAATCAGTTTGGACTACTGATGTTATGTGGTTGAGTTGTGGTTCTATATTACCTTGCACTTTGGGGATGGGGCCTTAAATAGTTTTAAGTTATTGAAATTCATATTTAAAGCTATAAAACCTAGGTATATTATTAAATATAGATTTTGGGGTTGGAAAAAGTCGACTCAATCAACGTCTCTAATACCTATGTACATATAATAAAAAGCCTGAATTCGTTAGAAAATCCTACTTTACATGAAACGAGAAAAATCAGTCACAGAGTTATTAATATTAAACTTATTTGACTCAGTATTTGTAGTTCTTGAACAGGATAAAATTTACAAATTTGTATTTGTTTATTTTAATTTAACTAAGTTCTCATCAAGACGACAACGGGACACATTGGGTTTTTAATGATCATTTACTTTCCCAAGTGAACGTCAAAATTTTATAATTTTTCAAATATTTTATACGGGTACCGGCAGTTGTTAAAGATAATTAACAATGACCCCAAAACCCAAAGAGAGTACCAGTGAGGGTACCAGTGAAGCTGAAGGTGCTATATACCCTGCCTCCAGTTTTGCTGGAATTTGGAAATATCCTACGGGTAGAGAAACTCGTTTCCGGTCTACCGAAGATTGGCTTGCAGGTTTGTAATTTGAAAATTCATTATTTTAATTGTAAACATTATTGATTTGTTGTTGTATTTTTTTTAATTAGCCAAAAGAAAGGATGACGAAGTTGAAGGTTTGTGGAGAGTATATGACAAATTGTATGACTTAAATGAATTTATTGAGCAACACCCTGGAGGACCCCATTGGCTCCAATTAACCCGTGGAACGGATATTACAGAGGCTTTTGAAGCGTCTCATGTTATCAACATTGCTCACGTAGAGAAAACTTTGGCCAAATATTACAGGGCTGATGCGGTCCGTCCCAGAATTTCTCCTTACACATTTAAGCATGACGGATTCTACAAAACGCTGAAAAGAAAGATCGAACCCGTTTTGACCGTAATTTCACTTTCTCTTCTATTTTTTATATTTTTGTAGATACACAAAATAAGAAAAATTCATAGGTGAAATGTTTTCAATAGATTTTTATTTTAGGGCACAAAATATTTTTTAACTGTGTAAAAATGCGCTAAAAATATGTTTTTATAAATTTAGAAAGCTGGAACGGGACCCACACTTCATTTGAAAATGTTTGTGGACTCAGTTGTTATTTTATTTTGGACATTTTTAATTTCCGGGTGTTATTTCGATTCGTACATATTGAAAATTCTAGCCGGTTTTTTCTGCTCGAATTCATTGGTATGTGCTCACAATTTTTTGCACATGAAAAAAAATTGGAGAAAATATTACTTTGATCTAGGATTTCTTTCATCCTATGAATTTACAATCAGTCATACCTTGAGTCACCATTTATACCCCAACACCGTCATGGTAAATTTGCATCGCCATTTGTACATTTAGACCATCTTTATGTCATAAACTTATTATGATCCATTTGTATTCAATGCCTGGCATTTAGGATATTGAAGTGTCTGTCTTTGAACCCTTCTACGAACTGTTTCCGACACATCCGCGAAACGCATTTCAAAAATATGGACCCATGCTATACGCACACGTTTATTACGCTACTTACTTCTGGGTCGATTTCTTTAAACGCTGGTTCTCTATTCTTCTGGGGAAACAATCTGTTAGACCTGAAAATCTCATCGTTTTGGTGGAATTATTGACTTGTATGCTTTCTTCTAATTCTGCTTTGGTAAGTTGGGATTTAACATCGTCCCTCAATCGATTTTTCAATTAGCAAAAACAGGATAACTCTAATTTATTTAATACGTTTCGCTCTCGTTTTAAGGTCTGAGAAAATTTTTGCCATCAAAGCTAAAAAATTTGGAAAAAATTTTCATGCTACACATGAATTTGATGCATTTTAAGTTGGTTTTGACCATTTGACTTAATTGACTCCATTGTAAAGCGCTATTATGAACTCAATTGTATCTCATATTCGAATTTTGCTTTCCCAAAAATTAATTTCTATATAAAATCTAACTATGTGCCCCCAACTTATGATCCTGGGTACGCGCCTGGCGGTTAGTTTTTATAGGTTTTAAGAATTTCACTGTAAGAATGGGTCAGAGGTAAAAAATGTACAAAAGATAAAATAAATATCTCAATGAATGTATTAAGTAACTCAAGATTCTTAAAAATATATTTTCGGTTTTTGAAAATATTTTATAATTATTTAAATCATTGTATAGGCATAGTTAGGTCGCCTGTTTGTTATGGGGCTTGAAATGTCTTCATCTTAATATACCTAATATGTTAGTTGTAATATTTAATTTTTGAAGTATTTACCTACCTAATTAGTAATTAATCATACTATTCGGTTATATTTCTCAGGGAGGGCTTTTATCTTGGATCTTCATACACACAACGTGTTCTTTCATTTTCCTTGAAATTGGTGCTCACGCTGCTCATCATCACCCGGATATTTTCCATGAAGGCGATGAAGCTCGAACTGATCCAGATTTTGGGTATTGTGCAAATTATGAAAGAATTAAAATAAGTTTACAAAAAATAACTTCTTAGACATTTCCAAACGAAATATTATTGTATTACAGAAAATCTAATGTATTACTAATTAAAAATAAAATAATGTGTTATAGATTATGTCAGATGGATGCTACTTGGGACCGGAGGGAAGATATGTTCAAAAATCTTTACTTAGTAATGATAGTGTTTGGGGATCACATTCTCCACCACCTTTTCCCAACCGTATGTCATTCCAAGTTGCCTCTCATTCATCCCATTTTGAAGGAAACCCTCAACGAATTCTCGGAAAAATATCCCGATTTGCCTTTTTGGGAACTCTACAAAGGAACTTTTAAACAAGCACAAAATACCGAAGGCAAAAAATTGAAAAGTAAATAAACAACACGAGTTTACACTTAAAGCTATACAAAGTTGCACTAAATTGCATTACAGTAGTAATCCATTATTTAGGGCCACCATGCTAGTTGTATATTAATTGCTTCTAATCTAATCTGCTAAAACAGGGAGGTAGTTGGTTTTAGAATAAAATGAAATAAATCTAACAAATCTAACTTGAATGATGCAATTACAATAAATCTCAACATTGTAATGAAAAGGAATGATTCTGTAACGTAAAAAATAACATTTCTAAGCCGTGTTATAAAGCAGGGTCAGTAATGTAAATATTGCTTTGTTTTTCAGTAATTAATTAAAGTTCTGAGTTCTAAAATTATACGTAGGTGCTTGTGTCTTATTCATAGAGAAAAATATCACACCAAAGATCTACCATTGCATAGTGGTTCTTTGTTTGCAAAAAGGTTGAGCATAAAATATTTAGCACGTGCGTGTATCAAAAGTCTCAATAATATCCGTCTGCAAACTTTACGTATATTTTATTAGTTTGGTTGGAGCGTCTCACGTTAAACACAGAGTCAACAAGTTCCGTTTGCAATGCCTTTGCTTTTCAGACCGAGGCAAGCCACCTGTTGAATTCGGTTTGGTTCCTGCATGTTCTTTTTAAATTTATTCCATAGTTCTTTCTATCCATTAACCAACTGTGCAAGCATTAAGTACCTAGTCTACAAATTCTTACCAGTGTGGAAATCCTGTCCTAATGTCTAATACGATCCCTATTTTGCATTGCCTCAGGAAACTTAAAACTTTCGTTACATTGCAGGTAAAATGTGGAAACACAAACACGCGTTATGTGATAATATAATTATTACGTTAAGGGAATTTAACAAGCTGCTGCTGCTGGTTATTATATTTAAACAGATACAACTATTAGTTAGTATTCACAAAAGTTGATTCGAACTAAATATATCTGGTTTCCTTGCTATTTAACTATTCCTACTAGGTATGCTTATTTGCATTTCAGTCCTATTGTGTGTGTACGTTTTCATATTTTCACTTTTTCATCAAATACTCCTAATGTGTAATGTCTAATGTGTAAAAATGAAATAAAAAGATAAATATCCCATTACTCCAATTATAGCCTTTACTATAAATTTAATAAAAAATGAATTGAAAGCAAGTGAGCGAAGTAGAGTGGAGCATTGTTTGTCCATTAATTGCAACGCAGAAGAAATTAAACGAATTGTGGTATCAGTTTTAAATCCTTATTTATAAAGAAGGTAAATAAGGTTAAGGACTAAAATACCATTTAGCACTGACTGGCTAAATCTACCTAAAAGCAGATTGCACGCTCAACCTTCAATTCACGTCAATATTGTGCACAAACAGATTTATCAGACTTGCAGCTGCTCTTTCGCCTATTCATTGATTTGTAACCCGGTATTTCCTTTGTTGTCAAATGTCCCCTACAAACTGTCCTACTAACTAATATATTAAAAATTTAAAATAATCCTTCTTGATTTTGATCACAATTAAAATCTAAAATGCAAATTAAAAACTTCTCGAATTTACATAATATTATGAAAATCAACAATGCAAATATGAATTTGTATTTCTGCTAGGTATTTATAAGTGAACATGTTTTATTTAATTATAAATTAATTTTAGTTGAGAATTCAAACAAAGAGATAGTTAAATCTAGTGAATTTTTGACTTTTTGTACTCCTCGTACACACATTTATTAAATACGTACCTTAAAGTACATATGCATTTGATTCCATCCTTTATACAAAAATCATTCACACAGATGTTAGACATGCATTCTTATTAAACTGGTGCATCAGCATTATAGTATACCTACACGAAATGTGTTAACATTCAACAACATATTAAGTACATGAGCTCATTTACAGGCACTCGTATAGCTAGGTTTCATTTGCTCAAAACTCAAACGTATAGTATATCCTACATTTCTGTTTAGTTTCATGTTGCCAGAGGAAATGAAGGAATTTTAGTGTGTTCCATCCATGCATCCATGTGCATTACATATGCACTCTCTAGATATGTGTGCACCAGTGTATGGAAAATAATCCTCACCTCTAAACTAAGACCTTAACCAAACTAAAAACTTAATAAATTACGTCTCTTACTCCTCTCCCTTAATAATATGCCTGTACAACACAACTAGCTAAGTAGTCTTGATGTAGTTCACGCTGTAATGCATCTAGAGATACATCTTTCTATTTAAAAAATCCAAAAAGTTGATTTTATACATACAAGTAAAGTTGTAGTACCCGTTGCATTAAATGCAGACTTTATGATTCTATCTGCATATAGAAGTACACTTCTATAAAAGTGTAGTTAAAATATTAATACACGCCGAATATTTTTACGTGCTTCTACCTAGTACCTAGTCATGTTACTTTACTATAGAAGGCAAATCTCACTACGAAAGCGTTAATGACATATACCATACCTTATACACAGTAATGTGTTTGGTTGGAATTATTAATGCAGTCAGATAAGTACTCAACGTCAAGATAAACGTAAATAATGTATTATGCCTACACAAAACTCTAAACTTGCTCAGTAGCTTAGGTATATTATAGGAACTCCACTGTATAGAAATCAAGGCTGTATTGAGAGGGGCAAAGGAGGTATGAGCCCCTTTAGAAATCCCCCAAACACAGGTGATTTTACGATTAAAATACAAAAAATCGCAAAACATTTCGCTCTACACGTGACTTTGATGCATTTTAGGTTGGATTTGGCCCAAATTGACTCAATTTAGCTACAATGATCACATTTCTACTCACATTTTAATTTAGACACTCCCGAAATTGAATCCTAGATACAACCATGCTAGGAACTGCAATAGGAATACCTTATGTAGTGTAGTTATTATATAGAAATTAATCCTGTAAAATATATTTATACATATCTAGTGTAGATTCATACACTTAATGTAGGTGAGTACACTAATAATATGTGAAAGGTGTTGTTGAATTGGTAGCAGATAAGAGACAGACACACATCAAACAAGACTGCAATTGACCTGTAGCAAAGCAATCCACAAACACAGATGCACTCACATACACATAGCCATATAGAAATACATGTAGTAGTTCTGCTACCAGAAGAGATGAATATCATTTTGTGTGTATTGTGTTCTTGTGAGGTGAGTTAAGGCTCTTCTTCTTCGCAATCCCAACACACAGCAATGCAACTACTGCTCCTCCTGGTCATTCATCTCTCTCTCTAAATCCCGTGGCAATTTATAACACAATGTGCATGGAACAACTGAAAAACACAGACATTGCTTTCAGACTTGAAGTTACACTCGTTACTACTAAATAATACACAAAATGCTTTTAATGTCTAAGCAGCTCTTCATTATACATTTTCCTACATCACTCTTCTCCATGCATTTGATACATTACTTTCATACACGATACCTTTACTTTGACATAGCTACAATATTTCTTAGCTGACTGCATGTATTATACATTACACAGATAGCTAAGGCATAAGATAACTACATATTAAAGCGGGTTTTGTTGTATGTACATATAAAGCATGCCGAAGCTTGTACACTTATAAAAATCCTTACACATAGCAAATTGCCTTTTACACAGCCTTCATTTCATAGCATGGATAGAATTACGCTATTGAAGTACAGACACAGCTACAGGTATTAAACAGATGTATTGTAGTCCTGTTTTGTGGTTTGTGTATGTATTTGTGTGTATTAAGTGTGTATAAAAGTGTATTTAAGTATATTTAGGTTTGCTATGTGTATGTTGCTACTACTACTGTACTTTGTGTATATATAGGTAGAGAGGTATGTGTTGTAGCTTTAGATTAAGCCTCGAAGCGTTATATATTGTAATTTCTCACACTGTAAGGATATTTTGACTGTGTAAGGTATATTTGTATATTGTAGAGCGTGGAAGGATGTTTGTATATTAGGATTTGAGGGTTATAAGTAAGTAAGACTTCAATACTTGGGTAAAATTTGTGTGTGTGTGTTTGAATGTGTATAGTGTGTATCTGTGCTTGTTGCTTTTAGTGTTTAGAGTACATCTGGAATGATCAAATTGCAGAAGACGTGTGTATTATATTCTAATATTGAGTGTAGAGGTATATAGAATATAGTGATGTTGATTATTCAACACAAGTTTTACATAGAAGGACGATAACTCATTAGCATAAATTTATACATTCTGGTAGTGCCATTATATTGGTAGTAGTAGTGTAGTAGTGGAGGATCGCACAGGATACTAAAGCTACTAAAAAGCTACATAAAATAAAATATACACAACATTTATTTCATCTGTGTTTCTTCACTGTGTGTATTGTCTGCTGCATGTTGTCGTCGTATTCGTCGTCGCCTTCCTTTTACGTACATAAAATACATTTTACACATACACGCAGATAGAATATCAATAGGTACATTTATTTGATACATACGAATATATACACATACAGATAGAGACAGAGAGATAAATTCAAAACTGACTTTGCAAGGAACTTGTTTATTATTTTTATACACATTTTGATGTACTACTAATACTGCCTTGTACACATACACTGTTCATCACAGTAAAAAAGTTTTGCTTTATTTAAAGCTGTGAGTCTATAATATAAGTAGACACATTAATTAATAATTTTTCTACAACGATTCATTTTCATTTTGTAGCATATAGATTTAAGATTTAACCAGTATAATGCTAACGTGCTATGTTCTTGTGTCAATACGATAAACATTGATAATAATTTATAAAAAAATCCGATAATAGTTATTGACTATAACTACAACAACACTATAATCTTTGAACGTGTACAAATAAGTAACATCATCAAAAGGATTGACTCTCTTTTGCAAAAAGTTTTTCACGTGTATGCACATACAATATTTTATAGCAATAAATATTTGTATGGACTGTGTTTAGCATTCGCCGTAAGATTTACGAATGTGTCTTTAATCTTTTAATCATACATAATGGTATGTGGCAACAGGCAATAATATTATCCTTGTACGCGAGATTTGTCTTTGAGATCATTTGTGTGTAAAGTGTAATGTATACGAGGAAAGTAAAAGACACTCTCCATTTGAATAAATAAGGTTTTGCAGCTTTTTCGACATTGAAATCCGTCTTGGACACACATACTCGATCACGTCGTCGTCCATATTCGACTTGAACATTAATCTCACATGGTGATTTGCATGAAAGACACTTCTGAAGAATCTGTACATTGCGTAACTTGCATAAATTCCTATCTTCGAGATTTATTTAGCCTTTGGCTCCACCAAATATCATATTGCCATGCAAATTCTGCATACAGTACAAACACACGCTTCACAACCTACATTAAGTGATTGTTACCTACCGTGTGTGTGTGTCTATTATAAATACTAAGTAAGCCTTTTCATCTTTCACAAACTCTAACTCTATACATACTCGTACCATATAATAATTTTAACAAAATACTGCTGCAAGACATTTGCAGCAGTAATAACATACAAAGTAGTATAGCACTTTGTACCACAAAAGAATACCTATAGGGCTGTAGACATATTTCAGAGTGTGCAGTTCAACTTGAAGTTTTTTATTGCAAATTCAAATGTAGTTCTACTGTGTGCAGATTTTAATGAAAGGAGAAGAGTGAGTAAGAGTGGTAGTGTGTGGATGATTATAATATTGTGTCTTTTTACACACAAATACGTATACTCAATACTAATACATGTCTGCTGCCAATGCAATTCCAGTCTCCTCTCTGTTTCTGCATACATGTGCAAAAAGTAAACGAGATTATTCATATTTATGTGTACGAGTATGATAGTAGTATGTAGCTTTTAACTACAGATTTACCTACATAGGCACCTGCATCATAATAAGTAACATGTATTTGCGATATTGATATGATATAATATTTTTATTGTATGTTAATAATGTATTTTATTGTAGGGATACACTTTCTGAGTCTGGTTGTGACTTTGTGACTTGTGACTAAGTGGATATTACATAAGAAGTGAGCAAGACGCAAAGAACGCGACGACCTGACGACGGAAGGTGGTGTAGGGAATTAATAATCAAGAACCTATTGATTTTGCAAGCTAATTATTGTGGTTTGATGAGTTTAACACATTAGTGGGCACACACTAAATTAATTAGTCAAACAGCTACCACGTACTCAGAAACAGAAGGGAACCAACAAAAGAGAAAGAAGCAAAAGATCAACGAGTTGCTATTACTGTACACGCGCTTTGGGAGATTGTCAATACTACCCGAACACATACAGGAGTGTGCTAATCATTATACAAATAATTATCGCAGAGATACTCAAACAAACATATTTATTTTAAAATTAATATTAGCAAGAAACAAATTCAACGATTGGAAATTCATATCGAAATCATCTAAGACTGAACTGAGTCAACGCTACCTTTTTCAAGTGTCTGTACATTGTGTGCATTTTGAAGTTGTGCAATTAACACAGTAAAAATGGTGAGTTATGTTTATGACAATTAAAATTAACAGAAAATTTTTGATTTGTTTTTTAATGGAATTGCTTTAACAATGTATCTGTATAGTTATGTATACAGATACATTAGTTATGTATACATATGATGCAATACAATCATAGTTTTGCAAATGAATCGGATTTGTTGAGACTCATGATTTCAAATATGTAACATTTATATAGCGGTTTATAAAAAGTAACTAAAAATGAATTAGTTTTTAAGGATGGGATGGTAGGTCAGTATTGCTTTAAGTATTTTGGAACTTAATATTATGTTCGTTCAATGAGATGCTATGCTTTAAAAAAATATAATAAACAAAATTGTGACTAATTTGAAAAAGAATCAACGTTTGTATTACATTTTGTTTAAAGTTGTAAAAAATTACTTTTTTAACCATTGCAAGTAAATCTATGATGTAATTTCGAATCAACACTTTTTAGAAGCTTTATCAAGAACGATGCATTATTGTAGGTAGATATAATTTTACTTTGGATGTTATGATTAATTTTTTCAAGCAATCTGTGTGGTAATTAATATTCAGGATTCGGAATACTCTGATGACCATCGGGGAGATGAGTCGATTGTGACTGTAGAAGTGCGAGAAACTCATCCTTTGCTGAATGACTCTGATCGGAGCGACCAAGTAAGACCAAGTGCACCAATTGATACTAATTCCGAGCCAGGAACATCTGCCTCAGCCTTCCGGCGTCATTCTCACAATTCCATAGGATCCCTAGATGTGACAGACAATCAAGTAATCACTGCCGAACCCATTTCTTCCACAAGCCTCACTCCAGATGGACATCTCAATCATTCTGAAGAAGAAACGTCTTTTTCTCAAAACCACAATCAACTTAAAAGCAAATTTGACACAGACGAGCCTGACTCAGTCGAAAGCTACACGCACAAAATTTGCTGTAGTTTTATTCAATGCTGTGCTATTTTCATTGAAGGTTAAAAATATGAAAAGGGTAACTTAAATGTTATCTCAATCATAAATACATAATACAATCTATAAAGCATTTTTTAAATGCACACGCTTTAGAAACACAAGAGTAATAAAAGAATCGAGATTTCGGAGATAAGAATGAAATGTTTTGCATGAGAAACAATAAGAAACTCTCATTTGTTAATTAAAATGTTCATTTTCACTATTTAGATAATTTAGAAGAGTTTTAGTTGTAAGTGTTACGTAATTTTCTAAAATATTATTATTGTCATCTCAAGTACCTATAGGTAGTTTAATTTTCTATACTTTAAGGATTGAAAGGGTTCTAGTTTCACTGTTATTTTAATTACCCATCTTAACAGATAAAAATATTGTAGCTATGTAGTGTTATTATATCTCAATTTTAACGAACAATGTGTGCCTATACATAAAATATGTTGAGTAGTACTATTTAATTTAATTTATGTATTTACATTATCTTGTAAATTGAAAAGTACAGCAAAATCCAAGCCAAAATGATAGGAATGCCAATCTTGAAATAATTTTTGAGTGTTTTGGCTAGCAGAGTAATTAATATCTCTTCTTTTACTAGCAGATGTTCTATTTTGTAAAATTTTGTAAGTTTCTTTTCTACATAGGATTTAAACAGGGTGTGTAATTCCTGAGTGCCTTTTTCATGGCAAATCTCTTTAAAAATGTCTCTCTCATATTTACTATTGTCTTTCTTTTAAACACTCAAACACATTAACCATTTTCTAAATTTTTGTACTCGTTTTTGTATTTTTCCTGAATTTCGTTGTTCTATTAATTGTACTACTAATTCTTAACACCTAGATATTAATAGTAGGTTTAATTTGAGTTTTCTTTGATCATAATGGTGCAGATTATATTGCAAAAATATTCTGATTGTAAATATTCAGAACTTATTGCAATGTTAAATATCTATCGTATGTGTGAATTTGAAATAATTTCAATGTGTTTCTAGTATACTACAGACAAATCATGTTTCTCGGTGGTTATTCGTAATTTCCAAGTTTATTTTTTACTACTGTAAATATTAATGCAAAAACTGTTACTATATAATATGTTGCGATAAGAATGAAGTTGAGTTAGTAGAATGTAAAAAGGAAAGTAATTGTTTAAAAATTGGTGAATTACATTTGTATATGTAAGGGAACTGGGCATTTCCACCTCCGAATTTTTATAAAGCTAAATACAAAACAGTAAAAAATGCTCAATGAAAAGTTTCTTCTCTGAGTGTATGAGATTAAGTTTAACTGTAAAGCAAGTGTGATTCGTTCAACAAAAGTGTAAATATTACTCGTTCGTTCACATCATTATAAATATAAAATATAAGTTTATAATAAATACACCTATACAATACCTACATAATAATTGTCTACGATGTTTACTATTATTAACAACCTTAACAAAGTAATAGATATAAAGACAACCCTTTGGTTAAAGCTAAATGCATGCATTATGCACATTTTTGTGAAACACAAATATTTACACTAGTTATGTTTGCTAAAGCATTATTATAAGTACTACACCCCTCTAACTGTTCAATGTACTGAATACATTATAATACTACCACACATAACACATACTTTACATTAAGAATGTTATACACATAATATATGATTGATGACATTGCATTGTAGGAAAGTTGAAAAGTTTTAAGCAAGGATGTCATTCGTTCGTATGGGACCAATGTACCTAACTTAGTAAACAATTTAATGTCTCAGCATCAAAAAGCAATTAGCACACGTTAATTTAATGTATTTCGTGTACTAGTATTTATTAATAATTGCAATTACTGTGTAAGCACACTGTGAAATCCACTTGAACACTAATGCCACGTCTTCAAATGTTAATTTGCTCGTAATGAACGAGAATTACTAAGAATCTGTAAGAGACATTCATTTTCAGTCTCAAAGTGAAAGTACCTTGAAAAGGACAGCCAATAATTCCCTCTTGGGGTTATTCAACTATTTTTAGACTTGTTTCGATAATATTTTACAATGTACTAAAGTTGAAGGTAGGTATACCTTTATTGCAACAATAATTACAGTGTTCAACTCATTACAAACAACAGTCTCTCTTTCTGACTATTAATTCCATTTACCACTAATTAGTATACAAATCAATATTTAATATGTAGAGTAGACCTTCAGAATTTTATTGTGAGATTTTTCACTGAAATATTAATAATTTAATTTTCTTAATATTACTTGTTTGAAGTTCTTTAATAGATAAGAAGATGAGATCCTACTATCAGAACATTTATTAAACAAATACAATACAATACATATCTACTATATCATAGTACCTGCAAAAATGAATATTTTAAAATAATGCTACAACCTATTTACTAAAGCAATCAATTTTCAAAAGCTAATTAGTAGGACATTAGGAACACTTACAAAGTTGAAAATTAATTTTGCTCTGCTAATTTTAAATGTACCTATACCATTCTTGTTGTAATATTTAGTTTTAGTATCTTTTTGGTGCAAATTCAATTCGTGGTTGAATAAACCGGTTAAAAATGATTTTTTAAAATATTTGATGACCTTTTCATATTTCTCGTTTAAAAAATGAATGAAATTTTTTTATGCCAAAGAACTTTACCTTGTGTAAAGTGACCTAGAATGTGTTACTTACTATTAATATCGTTTTAACAATAATAATTATTATTAGGGCATGGTAAATAGACATCAGTCGGTATGTGTATGTAAAGGTCATAGATTGAAATGAAGGAAACATCTATCACACTATCCAATGCCATTTAAATAAGTATTACAGTATAACACACTGCAGACTGCAGTAGTGTACTAATATTCTTTAAAAATACTTTTTAATACACTCTCATGTTGAGTGAGTATTTTGTGCAGTATTATTGTTGGTTAAGTTTATTTCGTGTTTCTATGCGTCTCTTATAGAAAAGAGTACTGTTAGAATTTTGTGTTCCAAAATTAAACAGAACTTACTCAAAGCTCAATACGTTGTCGGATTTAGTTTCACAAGTACACATAGCACTTATACGGTCTTCCATTGACACTTGGTTTTTGCATTGTAGTTTTGTTGCACGATTGCGGTGTGTGCTCCATGCTCTTCCCCTAGTTTCTAAAAATAGAATTTCATCCATATAAAAGAAAAAGAGTGTGTTATTATACTGCTATAAAAGCATACTACCAATTGTGTCTATATTATACATAGCACTATAAATACATAAAATAATGTAAAATATTTACAATACAGATGCCTATATTATACAGACTTTAATGAAACTGTCGCTTACATTAATATCTCATACAAATTCATGTATAGATGTACAAGAATATGCCGACAAATATTAGATACATACTATACATATACGACTAATAGAGTCTATATGTTATAACAGCATGGCAATTCTGCTTACAAAAAGGGAAGAAGGGTACGTGGATTTATACACGTGTGTATGGAATGGAGGATCACAACAGTAGTCAAAATCTCCACACACACACACACACATGTCAACTGTAATATAATATTATCTGCATATTGCACATGAGGAACAAACTATAGATTCTACAGATATGTTAGTGTTATTATTCGTAAAGGACAAAAATATTTTTGTGTTACAATATAAAGGCTAATGTGTGGGGAAGAATAGTAAACAGGAATTTCATGGGTGCCATACCGGGTGTTATGTATAGGACGTCAAATGCGTTGTTGAGTAGGAAATAAACACATGACACCCGTTGCTCTTTTACACACAATGCAAAGGCAATAATATTTTCATCTTTAGTTAGTGTTACAAACAGCTACCGTAGAGTTCAGACAAAACTGCTTACATTTAGCAGAACCACACGTATGTTTTTGACGGAGTAAAATTTAAAATTGAAATGTATTCTGAGCTGTAGCAACTAATTAAGGCCGCATACATCATTCCATTAATATAACTATTGGAAATTTGAGTGATGGAAAGTTCTGCCAATTGAAATGACATTGGACCATTCTTCTACTTGTATTCTTCTGTCCAGACACTCAGACCACAGATCATCCCTACTCTTCAAAACATCAAACACATAAGATCCCATTCCATTACATTTACACTACACAACAATACAATGCTACATACAGTCCGACACACAGAGTCAAAGTGATTTACATTGAATGCTACTTTGCATATATCAACTGCCTGAATTCTCTGTGTGTTTCAGATTCAGACTGAAGAAGAGATTCCGTTTTTAGTGTGTGGTAGTTAGTGTTAAGAAAGAAGCATTCAATTTTACTCCCTTGATATTTATACTTACTTGATTCAATGTGTGTCATCTTTTGTAGTAGCAAGTACAGTAGTCCTCCATGATTTTAGTACTCTTGCTAAATAAATGCTAAATTATTTTGCTCGATGTAATAAATACGTCACATTAAACCTACATGCACGTATAAATGTGTGTCTCTGAGATTTGTACGTGCAATGTAATAAATTTGCTGGGAATAGTTATGAAATAATTTAAGGAAATATTGAAGTAGAACGGATTTCATAATAAAGGCAGATGAACACCTGTGCTGAATTCAATCAATTCATTTGTAAGTGCAAAATCATAGTGCAAAATTTTTCAATGTGTCTACTTTACATATAGATAAAGGTACCATGTGAGGTAATAATAGAGTTTTATATTTTAGGCAGCTCCTTATGATAATATTTTCATACACATCGAAGTGCGTAACGTAAAAACACTCTTCGTTATTATAATGGTAAGTTTTCATTCTTATATTTACTTGTATAGCCTTTTCTTTGATTATTACATCAGAATAATAATTAACGTGTATGTAAAATATTATTTATTCTTATTCTTGTTTGGAGCATGACTTTATTAATTAATACAATCAGTCCCTCTTTATTGCTGTCACGTACATCACTCCAGGTATTTCAAAAGGTATATTGACTATAATTGCATGTTATTTTAATTGCTTTTCATTTTATTCGCAAATATGCATGTTTTACTAATAGAAAAGGTTAATGATACAGTTTTGAATTAATAAGTGTGTTTTGTGTGTATTTTTAGTCTCACGGGACTTATAAGGTTACTTCGTACTCTCAGAGTGGTCCAAGTCGACCAAGTGCTCCGAATATGAACGACGAATTGGAAGAAACGGAGATTTTAACACCGGGTCAAACAGGAACAATTACAAAGCAGCCTGGAGAATACAGAAGTTATACACCCATTGTCGGAAGACGGTTGGAAATGTTGGAAATTTCTGAAACATCATCTACGGGAAATAATTGTTGCGATAATTATCCAAGACTCCAGTGGTGTGTTTTTGCTCTCTTTGAATGTCTGTTTATCATTTTCTGAAATTATAATTATTTTATTCTATCTATACATCATCGATGTAGATTCTACTAACTCAACCATAGTCAATAGGCACATTATTAAGTATCGGAAAGTATCGGAGATGCTTTATGGTTTTCAATTTCAGTATGTCTGTCTGTCTTTCTGTTTGTGTTTGTGTTCATCAGTATAACTCAAGAACGGATGAACTAAAGAAAAGCGTATTTAGGTGACATTTATTTGTGATTCCATCTTTGTTGCCCTTTTCATTTTTATTAACTGTATAATAGCGATGTTTTATATTATATGTAAATAGGGAATTTTACTTTAGGAATCATTTTCTAAATTAATCAATCATTTATTGCTTGCAGAGATTTGCATTTAAAAAAACTGTATATGCTATTTATGTCTAAGAAAGCCTAATATATAGTTATTTAATATTATTTAATTTAACTCTATATGTATACGAATGTGAATCTTTTAGCTATTGTTCACTGACATTTCTTAAATGGTGGGGTGTATTATTTTTATTGAGTAATTTGCAAATTTCAAATCACATATACATTATCAATTTAAAACTATATAATTCTTTAAGGAACTGTAGTTTATTTACCCATGAATCTACGAATGAAAACTATATACAAAAAATCGATTTGAAACACTGAATTAAAAAAAAATCTACTATAACCTAGAACAGTATAGAATAAAGGATAATATAGTAATATTATATTTAATTTAAATTTAAAACCGCACCTCAAAAGTACAGATTGCTATGCAGGAGGTAGTGTTAGTAAGTATCACTGTAAATAGTAATTCTTTGGTTTATCAATGAAGTATTAATGATACACAGCCTGTGCCATAAAATATAGCAGCTTTAGAAAATATTAGCAAAATCGTGTATTGCTATATACATTTATATCTATAATACCTACTGCATTGAAATAAATGACCAAATGTATTATTAATGAGAATTATTGCTGGATATAACTGCAAGGGCAATTTATTTTCACACACACACACACGTGTATAAATAACATGCCAGCCTAAATAGCTTCATTGGTTATTTAATAACACTTGCATATCAAATAGATTAGCAAAAGTGATATACCTACTTGGTATGTTCATTTTATGTCTACAAGTTAATTTCATATTTACATCTCATTCCATCACATCAGAATTTTAAAACTGGAATGCATGCTTGGAGTTATACGTAAATATTTATACGTATACATTGTATATACATAGTTTAATCAATATAGAAGTATCTGGGTGTAATATTCACTAGAAAGTATGCCAAAAAGACAATATGCCAATAAGTACAAGAAAGGAGGTCAAAACGATAAAATGATAATAAAAATATACAATTAGACTTATAATGAATATTTAATACATGTAAATCATAGTCTACTAAATCTCGATTTTACTAACACAAATAAATACAAACAATAAATACTTAAGCACCTACCTCAGCAGGTACATTCTACAGGGAATTAAATTAACCTGAAACTTATATCTTCCTTTAAGTGTAAAATTACATTTTTGCTTTCAATAAAAATTAGTATTAACACATCGTAACAAACTCATGAAAAAATAATGAACGAATAATTAATGATCAGGCAAAATATTTTATGTACATAAGGTAACATGTAAATAGCTGTGTAAATGTCCGTTTCTGATAACCCAAGAAAAATTGAGGATGAATTTTTAGCATTTTAAGAATTCAAGCCAATTCTTGGTATTTTTTGACAAGTTCCAAAAGCATGTTCAGTCTCTTGTACTCAGCTTCCGTTTCCCTGATCCTTTCATCCAACTGGTTTCTTTTGTAGTGATCCCTGGAATCATCAAGATTTTTCTTTTTATTCTGAAGGAAATAAAAGTAGCGATTCCGATTTCCCTCTTTCTCGGCATAATCATAATTCCTCATTTCCTCAGAGAAGGAAAAAGGCGGGTTCATGTCGTGATGATTGTGACTTCGTTTTAATTTTCGTTTAGTTCGAGATGATTTATTTTTTCCTTTACTTCCTCCAAGACTTCCTTGAATTAAGACCTCGGGTCTTTTTCCGCTCCCTTTCACTAACATAAACAAAGGGTCTTTTTCGATGGGTTCATCATCATCGTGCTCATGTGAAGAATCATCGTGATCTTCAATAATTGATTCTAGGGATTCGGTTCGATGAGTCATGAATTCATCATCATCTTCATGGTGGTCTTCAAGATCGTCGATTTCTTCGTCCCTATTCATTGCCACTACAACAACAGAAGGATGTTTCTTAGGACCTTTCGGTTTTTTCTTCTTATTCTTATTGTTCTTCCCAAGCAAACGGTATTTGTAATTACTGTCGTCCCCACGACTGTCGTCGTAGTCCTCGTCGTCATCGACGAATTTCGAGGCTGATTGTTTCGCATATTGTAAATTATTTTTTTCGTGGTAATGCATGAATTTCTCGAGCAGATTTGACAAATGTTCAATACGATCTGTAGTGCAAAGAATTAATTTCGGACCTCGTGGTTGACATCCGGGACCATTGAAATAATAATCCCCGAAAGACAAGAAAGGAGTTGTGGAGGGAGATGGAAGCAGACCACGCCCACTGGTTGGGTTAGGTGGAGGACCTCCTCCTGGTCTTGGTGGACGTTTTGCTGGCGGTGAGGTACTTTTCCAAAAGAATTTATCCAAATTCAGAAAGCCATTACTGTTGGCATTCGAAGCCCTTGCGGTAGTTGAACGAAAAGCCCAGGGTCTTTCGGAATTGTAAGGAATTGGTCCTTCGCTGTAGGTAAATTTATACGTGGGCTGGAATTTCGGAGTGGAACTCGTGGGACGTTGTTGTTGATTTCCAGTTGTTCCTTCCCACCAAGAACGAATTTTATTTCCAATCGACATTGTTCGAGATGATGAAGCAGTAACCATTGAGCTTGGATCAGCTGACCTTTGGTAAAACTGTAATGAAGGTCTTTGTCTTTTATAACGTCGTTGTCTCTCTCGGGTTCTCTTAACCGGAAGTTTGAATACGATCAAAACAAGCTTCTCCTCAAATTCGGTGTCTACGGGTTTGGAAGATCGAAGCTGGTCAGCAAATTTCCCGGTAATTTGTTCATTCAGAGGAAGAGCGTGGCTGTTACCACCACTGTTTCTTGTTGTTTTTCGGGTAGCAACCGTTGCCCCGGTGGTGGTGGAGGTAGGAATTGCTGATGCGGATGTAGGGGAAGCCTGCGACTCCGATGATTCTGAATCCTCAGAGATTTTCCGGAGAAATGCATTCGTTACTTCCGCAGCAGATTTAGACGTGTGCAAATATTTCAAAGCCTTGTGAAGGGAATTTACTGAAAGATTTTATAAATAATTAAGGTATCAGGTACTAAAGGACAAAAGAGCAACTAGTATAATAAGGGTGAGGGACTTAAGATTGTTTTAGATTTAAAAATTAAACTTAGGACGCAACTAGATTTTAAATGATGAAAAGCTTACATTGATGCGCTGATCTTGATTTTGGTGGCTCTAGTAATCCAGGAATGTAATATTTCGGAGACAATCTCAATGGAAATATATACACCGCATTCACACTAACACTAATAGGACTAAAAATTGTAAATAAAAGTTGACAGAAAATAAGACACTGTAATGTTGTAAACAGGGCTCTTAATGAGAACGAAACTGGTGTTAAAAATATACATTTTGTCTTTGTCTTTTGTGATGGCATTTTGCTAAATATTGTTAAAAATATGGATATCACGATGCAGAATACGTAAAACTGACAACGGGTTTCTTACATTTTGTGTTATTCAAGTATTGAAGAAAAATGAAGTACAATCCGTGACTGTAATTCTTTTACTGAACATAAAAATGGCCACACAGTTCACCGTTAGAGGAACAAATGTTGTTAGGTTTACAGACAAATGTAAAGTGCAAGATAAAATGAAGTTGTTTTCTCTTTCTTCTCCAAGAACCAGCTAAAAACATCAAAATGTGTTAAGGCTGCTTAACCGACTTATGTGCTTGTTAATTTTTAAAGGTAATCATCAGACATCATCAAGGAAATACTGAAGATAAACATAAACAAGATCATGATCTAGTCAATGTAGTACACACACAAACAAGTTCGGCTTTTTAAATTGCAATTAGCGTTATTAGTGTAGCAATGCAGTAAGCATCTTATTACGAGTACATGGTATTTCATAAATTGCAATCTGATTTCGTATTCAAACAACGGAATTCTTTTACTCACATACTGACAAACTATTTCAAACATTTTAACAAATTACCTGGAAGACAAGAATCCAGGATTGCTATTTTATTTAAGTAAATGCTGGAATTTTGCCCACCCATAAATCAATTTTTGTAAGCAACACTCCCGTACACCCCTAACTTATAATCCTGGCTACGCGCGTACGTGTCTATTGAAGAGTATTTTAAAATTGGGGGTGCATGGTGCATATCCACCTCAACACTTTCAATAGAAAATTAATGTATTCTAATTTCATAATCGCCCCAATTTAAATAGTTTTAAAATAAATACAATTGCTGAATTGGTTAGTGAAATTTTTAATTAGCTCCTTGGTATTTGGACAATTTGGAGAGATTGTTGTCAAAAAACTTCTTGATTTGAAAATGTTCCTGGAATTGTTTATTGTATACCCTGTACAATTCTGCAGTTTATTTCTCATACTGAACGAAACATCAATCAGAAAATCACAGTTCATATAATCTTGATATCTAACCCAAAAATGATAATTGTAAGGAAAACAGGAGTACCATTATAACATGATTCTCAATAAAAGTTGATATCCCTTTTATTATTATTATCGTTTGCAAAAATGGAAACTGCAACAGCAATGAAAGTAGGTATTCAGATTAACTGTAAAAATGCTACATAAAATCTTGGAAATTTGCCTTTTACTCTTATCTCTAATTTAATTTAAAAAAGAAGATGCTCCTAACAGAATGCTTCCACCCGTACTTATTTATACAGTAATAGGGACAATTCAATTATTCTTCGTACATTATAACATTTTTTACGATACCTACATCACATCGAAAGAACAGTACATGTAGAGTACCTACATGTACCGAACTTTATATTATTATGTGTCCCGTCTCATTCATGCCATGATTGCCATGATCATGAAACAGATTTTCAGGGCGGAACAAAGTGTTTCTGCGTTTTATTCCTAAATTATTCGCTTTGAAACAGATAATAAGACAATGTGAAGTCATAAGAAGATTCTGAAAAACATTTTGTGCGCTTGAGTGACGCTTGAGTGACCATCCATCGTAAACTTCGCCAATTATACGCTGTAAAGTTTAAGAACGAATATCTCAGACATAAAAGTACTGTTACTATTCAAAGAAAAACTTGTACGTTGTATTCTTTCTCATTCTCATTAAAATCTTCATCCTTTTCCTGAATTAATTGCAAAATGCAACTAAACAAATAATTATTATAAATACCAATGTTTACGTCCATTAAAGACACACAGTAAAAGCAATATAGAGCTTTTTGCTTACAGTAGTCTTACCATGTGCTAAAAATATAGATTAAAATTGTGTAATAATGAAATAGCTGTACGTATTACAAGTATTAATAAGTCTATTATTATCTGTATAACAAAATGAATGGAACAAATACTACGTGTTTTTCAAATTTTATTTTATGAATTATTTTTTGGCATATTTTTGAGTGTTAATTTCATTGGCACAATTAAAAAAGCATTAAACACTGTGTTAATATTGTTAATGTATTGAAAAAGAAGCCTAGTTGATATAATCATTAAAAAAATTAACCAATTATTGATCAATTAATAATTAACTTTAACATAGAATTGTAGCAACATATTCTTTAAGAAAAATCTCCTATAGACGGATTCTTCTTGGGAAGAGTTTCCCCTCGCAGGCAAATGTGCATTTCATAGTTTCATCACCAGCACCGCTTCCATGCTTAATTGGAGCTGTATCTCCCGTTGCTGGTGGTGCAGCTGGAGGATCTTGTCGTTTTCTTCGCAGTCCCAACGCTTGAGGAATAATATACCCGCGGTTACTTGCTCTTATTGGTCTATCGTAAGATCTTTCTCCGTTCAAGAATTTCCCCTCCTCTGGAAAGTTTGAAACCCTCCTAGGACCTCTTATATCTGTGGGGAAAATAGTAATAAAAACAAATACGGTCCAAATTACACCTACTCAGAAAATAGTAGATGGCCACCATTTTGAAACCTGAGTTTACAGTAACTGGATCCGCTGTTTCATGATTCCGTCAGCTGAAACCATATTGACGATATCCTCCCCGAGAAGGGAGGATATCGTCAATCGAGGTACTGTAAATCCAGGATCTACCGTACCGATCTACCGTATAAATAGGAATAATTAAATTTAAAATGTTTCATTTAAATATTGTAATATTCAAAACATAAAAATCTTACATGACAAACTGGATGCTATAAATATAGCGAAGAAGAAAAATACAATTTTTGCAAGGGAAGCCATTGAAGTATACAACGGCTGTGATCTCTTATTGTTAGTATCTCTCTGCCTTCGTATTCACGTATTAATTTGTCGCTTTCCTCACAATTTAATTCAGTGTGTGATTCATTAAATTTAGAAAATAGTTGTGAAAGCTTCTGGTTTGGTTACCTTCTTTGAAAGTATTATTGGTTTTCATTCTGGTCTGATTATAAATTAACAATTAGAAATTTTCCATTATTATTTTTTATTCATTGGAAAGTACTATTGAAAACTTTGTGAATAATGTGACCTTGTTAAGAAGTAAACCATTAGAATCTAAATACCTAATTCGTAAATAAAATCTATTAAATGTTCAATTGCTCCAGTAGTTGCTTAAAATTAGTTGCAGAACTACGGAAGTAAATAGAGACTAACGTAGACTTAGAAATTACATTTACAGCCAAGGCCGTACGCAGGAATCAATTTCGAGGGGCCGGGGCATGTCATAAAGTCATAATACTATAATGTTATTGTTATCACATTTATTTTTGCTTTTGTTTAAGAGGTACCTTCACAAACACTTCGTTCACTTTATACTTACAAGAATTTTCATAATTAATTATAACTAATACTTACTAACTTTGTAACTTATAATATATTAGTAAGAACTAGTACTAAGGTAGGTACACAATTTTTAAGGCACGCTAGGTATAGAATTGCAGATGAATGATATGATAACATACATTTCTGACGTCCTAAATGTACATTTAACTTCACATTACAACAGAAGATTAGTAATTGCAGTGGCTGTATATAATAAGTTATATTTATACACTTATACCATTTTTATTGAATTTCGAAGATAGTGTGAAACTTGACGATTTTTAGCCAGTTAGCAGAACAACTTAGATGCATATAATATCCATCATTCACAACAAACACTGGTAAACATAACACATATCTTGTAATTATTCATATAGTGCACTTCAAGACGCCCAGACGCTCATCTAAACCGTATTGAAGTTTATCTAAGCCGCCCAGGCGCATAAAAATCACTTATCTGCTACCCGTATGTGCTTATTTGCAACCCTTAGGTGCGCTTATCTGGGCCAGTTGATTAAAATTCGTTGCAGAACCACGGAAGTAAATCATATAGACCAAATTATATCTACAGCCAAGGCGTACGCAGAAATCAATTTCGAGGGACAGACAATATATTTTATAATATTATTGTTATCACATTTATTTTTGCTTTTTGCTTTCACAAAAAATTCGTTCATTTGATTCTTACAAGAATTTACATAATTAATATAGGTAACTACATGATATTTTTGTATGCAGTAGTTTCATAAGCTCATAGCACTTATTGTAAGAACTTATCTTAATAAGTACACGTAGATACTAATAGGTACATAATTTTTAAGGCACATTAAGTATAGAATTGTAGATGAATGATAACATTCATTTCTGACGTCCAAAATGTACATGTAACTTCATATTAGTGACATTACAACAACAGAAGATTTGAAATATCAGTGGCATCGGCACCGCCGATTCGGCAGTATATATCAAATTATATTTATACACTTTATGAAATGCCAAGAATACATAGTTAAGATTTTTCTCTGGGATCAGAGACGACTCCTGAAAACAGGACGACTTTCATTTTCTGTTCAATAATCTGA
>JAQFYB010001649.1:0-30770 GCA_034694085.1 Pogonognathellus longicornis
CCCAAAATGCTACTCCAACTAACACTGTTAAACTTGACTGTTATGTAAACAGTTTCTTGAGAAAATAATATTAGAATGAATAGAACATTGTCTGGAACTACGATCGAGTAAAAGTACTTGGCGGTCAAAGATTCGTACTTCTGCCTTTGCATTTTCATTTGGTCATTGTGTTTCCTTTTGTTTTCATTGTATAAGCGCAAATGCACACCGTGTAAAGCCATTAGACTTTCAATCGACAAAGTAATACCCACTTGATAAGATAATCTTGAAGAGATAGGAGAAAAAACATGTAAAAGCATTAAAATACATTCATACACACAGTGCAATAATAAAATCCGTCTGTTTCTCACACACAAGAACAGGCGTAGACGCACACACACAACAAAGCACTACAGAACCATGTTAAATTCATTATATTATACCGAGTTTCATGCACACTACATAAAACTGACTGATTGCATTATTGTTTACGCGTGAGACACACACACATAGTAAATGCAGAGAAAGAGAATCAAGAGGAGTGTGTGAGTACATAAGGGAAAATAATAGCAAAGCTAAGCAAAGGAACACTTCGTATTGTAAAATAACAAATGCAGACAATACAATAATAATAATATTCTTTGAAATGAAACGGACATAAAATATTGGTGTATTTGGTATAAAAACTTTTATGCATTAGGCATGTTATGTTATGCTATATTTATTAGTTAGACATGTTCTGTTGTATTAGGAGTAGCGTTGGAGGTATGGAATAGAAGGTAAAGAGTGGATGAAAGAACAACATGGCATAATATTTTGAATATATTTGAGGAGATTGAGCTGGGAGGCGTGTCTCGCCCTGTCAGACTTTCTTGATGGACGATCCGGTCTCCTTGTAGTTTTGAAGTGCCATTGTCACGCCTTGATAGCCGTCTTTCGTGTCAAATGCTCATTTGTTATTACATGAGTCTTCACTCCCCGTAGTATTCTTGTTTCATTTATTGCTCTACTAGAAGTCCAGTCCTCAGTGTTCAGGTAGAAGCACACTACAACTATACACATACGAAATACGAATACTACGAGCTACTCCTACAACATTACTAACTCAATACACTTTCCGTCTACTACAATAATAAATATTCTCGGCATAACTACCACAAAACAAGCCTACACGTCCAGTCCAGTTCCAGCTCACTAATTTCTTCGTATGCTTAGTTTATGCACACAAACACACACAAACTAAACTACTACAATGTTTTATAAGCAAATGTAGATCCTGTTTTATGTTATACTTACTCCTATCCGTCTACTTTACATTTTACAGTAGTAATCTTGTATATTATATAGAAATACACGCACACAATATGCGTACAAGCATTCTCACACATACAAATACAAGTTTAAAACATTCGGCTCTTGTTTTAATCTACAAATACACGTACATGCGATAGAATAAAGCTAATTGGCTAAGCAAACATTAGAAAATAGAATTTTTAGAAGACACAATTTTTTCAATATAAAATTATACAGGGCTCTTGGAGTTTTCAACCTATTCTGCTATTGATTAATAAAACGCTCTTAGCAAAGTTATTGTTAGCGTTGCTGCATTCGTGAAATTGGATAAACAGATTCAACGTTTTTAAAAGTTAAGCAGCAAAAACTGTTCTGTAATTGATTTTATGATTTCTAGGTTGAAAATGCGTTTAACCATCTCAATGTCAATGTGATGATTACTGCATTCTACGAAATCAAGTATTGCTCCCCTAATTATGAAACGTAACTAAAAATATTAAATTTCTGTTTAATGACTGTCATATAATTTTATTATAATTTTATGCAATTGATTTTGTTTGTGTTGCACCGTACCGACGGAATAGCATGTCATGTTACTGTTCTGAGCTATAGGTATACTATTCTTAACGGAAAAGATTGAACTAGATTTTGTATAACATGTAATGTGTCTTTTAGTTTGACTTTTGCTTGGCATGTAGCAGTCTGATTTTCATAGCACAGCATAATTCAGTTTATGTTATGGGAGATCGTATTTCTCATATCGCATTATCAGCATACTAAGAACGCATTTAAATTTACATTTTATAACGCAATATACTGTAGATAACCATGTGTGTTGCATACTTATATGAAGGATGCGGGCGGACAAGGGTGGAATGGGAATTGTAATATTATTTTAGCACCCTAATGCCATAATTTGCATACCTACTGGAATCCTTGTAGGAACGAATGTATTTTCTAGGTTTCATATATGCATACGCAATATAAGTTCAGGATGAATTGTGTTTAAGTGAATCGACATAAGTGGTAGGCTGGCAACAGTCAGTGCTTATTATTTCCTAAGATATTATTTCGTTTTAACGATGTAGGTTTTCACTTACGTGTGCTTTCCGTTTTCTGTACATCTGGACATGCTTGGTAGCTCAACAAAAGTCGGGAACTTTCCATACAAGTGTCAACATGAGAAACGGGATTTTTGCATTCGCCGTATCCTTTACTGTATGTGAATGTGTACGGAGCTCCACTGCAAATAATTATCAAATAAACTAACTTAGCTTGTTTCCTTTTACGTTTGTATATAAGTTGTCGGTTTATATCTACTTTAGGGTACCTGGAGAAACATGACCTAGCAAATTATTAGTATATCGTATTAAAAATTATTATGAGTTTTTTTTGCGTATCGTGGACTTACTCGAAAGGACATTTTTCAGATGTAGCGTCCATTCTGAACAAAGAATACAATTGAGCATCTCCTGGTATTTGTGTACAAAGGGTTTCCAAGTTTCCTTTCTCTTCGCAGTAAATGCCTATTGTGAATAAAAATTCGTTGATTACGTATTGCGATTTCTTTACAAATTATAGTAGAATTGTGTAAAATTTAACCACAAATTATTTGCAATCCAAAATCTCATTACTATAAATATTCGGTAGGTAAGAATCTTGTTAAATGCCAGAAAAATCATTTAGTAGGTACTTACTTTCTTTGTATTGGAGCACATTGTGGTGACGCTCATTAATGACCACGCATTTGTGACAGTTGTTGTTAGTCCTGCAATTAAAAAAAACTTTAAGTAAAACGAATCAACAAAATATGTTTAAAATTTACATTCTAAAATTTTCTTATTATTGGTTTCACATAAATTAAGAATTTTGCACCTATAATATTCATATAATGATATAATTTTTCATAAACAACTAATAACTAATTGACTTACACCCAAAGCTAGTAGTGCTTACACCCTAACAATACTGATTATGTCTAAATCTTGAACATTACACAGTAATAAATTTTGTGCTTAGTATTTTATTGAATGTTAGTACATTTAGAGTTAATAATGTATGCATGAAGAAAAGACACATCGAATCTCTGACATTCAATCTAAATTCTCAACTAGTAATATGCATATCAATGTGTGTAGAATATTTTACGACACATAATATAGAAAAATCGACACCGACTGAACGTGCGCTTGATTTTCCGGAATACGATTCTGAAGATTGGATGAGATTCTGCTATTGCTCTGGGTAAAAATGAGATTATTAGTTGGACTTATCAGCGTGGAGTCTGTGTCTCACAACCGACCTATTCCATACAGGCAGCCAGGAACATCGGGTGAAACTACGACGACGACGCCAACCAACTCCTACGGTTTGGAACCCGAGCCGGGCATGAGAAAAGGAAACTACAGACACCCACCTACAGATAGAAACACCAACGCAACGCTGAAACTCACGCCAAGCAAATGACATCACATCAGCTTAAATCAAATTTCAACTTCCCCCTGACTCTCCCTGTTCTCACACAACGCTTAGAGCCATTTTACGTGTTTAGACTTCTTTTTACTTTGCTCACTTGATTCTACACTAACCCAACTTTGCAACCAACAACGACACAACGCTTTTCCTTTTTACTATATAAGGACATACAAATACAACACACCTTTCTTTCTCCTTTCTCTCTGTCTCTCTCTTGCAATTTTATCTGTGTAAAAATCTTTTAAGACTCTGCTACGGCTACAACTAGGTACAACTACTATCTGCAATCACCTTGAACCTTTTAGTTAACACCATCACATCCCATCAACTCAACACGTCACACAACGATGAACGCATTATCAAATCTCTAAATCCTTTTTTGCTCTAAACCAACCGAAACTTTTCCAATCCAATTCCATCTGGTTTCTAATTCCCATTTCCTTCATCTCATCCACTTGAGTCTAATTCAATACTCTTCCAATAAACATCAATAAACACACTCGACAAGTGCTAATAAATTTGACTCCTCTATTTCCTTAACATTTCTCAAATTATTCCCATGTATATATGTATAGTTTGTATAGAACAACACAAACACACACAGTGCACCACATGCATAAATTCAAAAAGGATACACAAAAAAGGAAATAATAATAGGTTTCTTTAACTTTTTACAATTTTCACGCACCCAGCTGCTATAATCAACCTAATAAAATATTTTACACTCGTATTTAATAAAGAAGAATTTCTAAGTAGGTTCTTTACACATGTAACTGTAGGTATATAATAGAATAACAATTTAAAGCATGCATTATTTTATACAACACACTTACTTAACAGGATAGATCCGTATAACGAGTCAGAATCTGATGGAAATCCCTGTGTGTGTATACTTACTCCTTCTATATATTTACTCGTACAATAATTCTGGTCTAGATTTTTTTCATCTCCTCCTGGCAACTTTCAATTTCCAAGACACAGCAGGGAGTCTCGTAGATTTGGAGAACCCTTTAGCCTCTTTCAATTCATATCCTCATCACCTCTTTCTCTCTCTCTCTCACTCAGTTTGTATTATTAGTAGGTAAAGATATATTATTATATTAGTCACACGTATATACATACACAGTACATAGTGCTAGTAAAATACTCATAGTGGGAGTGGGTGCCTATGCAGTGGAAGATGTATGTATGTATTATACTACAAAGGTCTTAAGTCAAATGAAACCAGAACAAACCAACTCAAGGCAGGCACAAGTCAGCGGAAACCCCAATTCAACTTTCAACTAAAAGTCAGAGCGACATTACATTACCAGATTACATTACATTACCTTTCTACCTCCATCAGAAAACATTATTGCGCTGTTTGATGATAAAAGCAATTTATAAGAATCTCTTATCTTCTCCATCCTCTCCATTTCCATCGCTCTCTTTTTACATCCACTAAACTAAAGTACCTATGTAAATGTTCTCGTTCTATGAGTACTATAGTAGCTTCATTGTTCAATCAACCAACTCATGTAAAACACAGTTGTAATTACAGATCCTATTTCCACAGACAGTCAAATTAAATTCATTTATGACGTAACACGCTCAGTGAACAAATAAAACATTTAGCTTTACATAATGTACAAGTCTAAATGTCCCTTTAACAAAAAGCAAGTACATTTTACACAACTTTAACCATGTATCCATAATTTTCATGTTTCATCTACCAATACTTGCAAAAACTACAAAAATTGACATTTTTTACTTTTCCTTGAAATTTTGAGAACATAAAGCTAGCACCTGAATAAATTCATTTTCAAGTTTAGTAATTTTTGTGTCTAAAAATATTATTGGAAAATAATACAAACACCTACAATTTCTGAAGCATTAACGAACGAATGCCTGTATTACTACATATAATAATAAAAACATTATCTAATTCGACATGATTCTCCCAAATGTTTCTGAGTGACGAGAGTGAATTTTTTGAGAAAAACCATTTGCTGTAATGTAATCAATTTGAATGAGTACTTGAATGTTGTAAACATCCATGATTTTGATTATTAATTAAAATTATGTACATGGGCAGGCATTAGTGGTAGACAAGTTGCGTGCGAATGATTTTAGGTTAGGTATATCATCTTGAGAAGTACTTACTACTTATTAACTTTTTTGTAAACGAAGTCAGTAAAGAATCAGCAGGTATCCGAAGTAAGACAAAGGAATGAGTATTACCCAGGTTTGTAATGAAATGTAATAAAATAAATTGAGTGTATAGGTACACAAGATAGAAATATAAATGTAAAACCGGTCTGTCAAAATTGTTTCACGGCTCCTTACAACAATAATCGACTCCAATCAGATTCTCCTTCTCTTGGAAGAAACAAGGTGAGTCAGTCTGGCAAAAGCAATACAACATTTACAAAAGACGCATCATCGTAATACTCACATACATATCTGCACTTACAGATATACACACACAACATAAAATACAAGACCACTTTACTTTACTCAAATCTAAATCTCAAATCCAATCCAAAGCAATCCACACATGTAACACGGACATAGCTAAATATATTCATAAGAAAGTCAAAGCAAGCATTAAGCTTCAATATAATACACTCGTTATTGTGCGCACAGGTCTTTCTTTACATGTGAACACATGGCTTACACACATACACACAAATCTGTTCTTATATGTACATATGTGCCATACATATAGAAAACCAACCTACATTTCATTTCATTAGTTTTTTGTTTGATCAAAGTCAGAGCACTTAGCTCTCTCACTCTCTCACAATCTAAAAAAAAGTTTTCCCTGTGGAAGAAATGCGTAAGTATTCTCTTATACTTAGAACATAGAAAATTCTACTCTAGCTTGGTTTGACGTTTTAGTTTCTTCTCCTTTAATCTTTAACCTTTCATTACTTCAATTTCATTTCATTTCACATAAAGACAGACAAGATACCCAAATCTTGCCTTTACTGCAGTATTACAACTGTATACTATATTTTATACTGTATACATTTCTTACCTATATATTATACCTATACAAATATAAAGAAATCAAATCTTTGTGTAATTCTTTATAATATGAACTCACATTACTAGATACATGCAAAAGGAAAGCGCACGATCACGAAAAAAGCTGAGCGTACAAATTATAGTGAAAAATGCATTTACAATTACATTAGAAAATTACTACACTGCACACAGAGAAATAATTAATACATCTTGCAGTATTCTGTTCTGAGAGAGTGAGTCTGATGATTCTTTGGTTTAATGGTTTGTCCACATTCACATCCTCATCATAATAACGTGTAGTAACTTCTTTCGTGTCTTGTCAGACTGCCAACATTTCCACAATAACATTCCTCCTTCCAAAGCACCTTACAGCTTTAACCCAAGTTAATTTCTTTCCAGATTTTATTATTACTACTTTACTCGCATAGTTCTATTAAGGTGCTTTTGTCTGTAGTCTATGCTTAAGTGCTGTGTTATGGTAGTAGGTACTTATGTGCATACCATTGCATACATACATAACATAAGCACACAAAGATAGTTATTTAGATAGGCTATTACTTAAAATACATAGTTCAGTATCTGTAGATTTCAGTGTAAGTAGTTTTGAGTGTATAGAGTACGGTTCCTTTATTGTGGTATTAGTATACTACAATACTACACGTTTTAAAGGGTTGACTTTGACTAAGTTCCAGTACGTGTGTATTTAGTCGTAGTACATATAAGTAAGTTGGATTTTCTAATCTTTTTCCTTATAGAAAAAGCAGTTTTCTGACTGTTGGTTGGGAATTCCGTTGTGTTGGTGAGAATCAAAGAGGCAGTCATAGTGACTTCAGTTCGCTCTTAGTCATAATTACATTGGCAAATTAGAGTGATTGTGGGCGCGAGGAAGGAAAGACATTCCCACCTGCTAATTTCAGGCCGAGCCTTCATTCTCTTTATAAATTAAACTCTTAAATGAGTGGAGAAGTGCGAGATGTGTACTTTCATGCCCTCCGCTTCACTCTATCTCTGTATGCTTATACACACTGTTAGAAGTTCAACACTCTTTTCCAATGTAGCTTTTTAGTATTTCATCTGCTCCTTTTAAATGCAAGGCTCTCTCGTCAAGTCAAACTTCACTTTTTCTATTAGGTACTCTGACTCTCGGTAGTTGGATTCTGTAAGTCTCTCAGATTCCCTCCATCCTGTCTCTTAATTACATAATTCATTCGTTTTTCAATACAACTCTTCAATTTTTTACATTTGCTCACTCTGCCTTCCCGAATCAGTTTAATTTAAACTTGTTCTTCTACATCAACTTCGTACTTACGCAAGGAAACCGCTCGGCTCTCAAAGAAATCTTTAGTAGTGCATACATACAATACAGAGTAGTTATCATTTCTGTCTCTATCTCTATTAAAGTTAAGATTCTACACGCGCATATTTATACGTGGATATTTTCTATGTAAAAAGAGACTTTGATTTTAGTACGAGGAAAAGGTTAGATTGTATGTATAATATGGGGAATAAATGTGGTGAAGCTGAAAAATTCCTGTGTAGTAGTAATAGGATCACTAGTAGTATATTATGTATATACTGTGTGAGGGTGGTAAAACTTTGTTGGCACTGGTGAAGCTAATAAAAAAACGCTTTCTGGTATAACACTCTCAGTGTGTGTCTGAGTTGTCAGTCTGTCTTTCCTGTGCTAATCCAATAGACGAGGGCTAAACAATTAAATTAGCATTTTTACTGCGTTGATTACAATCAAGGGTGAGACAAACGAGCTATACGGCTTTTTATGTCTCCTTAAATACTCTGATGGGATTTTACTATGCAATTTTTCATCATTTTCCTTGTGTTTCACTTCACATTTACTATTACAAAGATTAGTACCTACTACCTATTTCATTTTTCTTGATTAGCCATAAATGCAATATACTTGCTTATTATTTCATTACCCCTACGTGGTATTTTGTGTTAGTCGAAGTAAACGAAACATGAATTATACAACAAAAAACGACATTCTTTAAGATAAATAATCCATTCAACAACACAATATGCAATTATTAGTACCTAACTGAGGTACCGATATTTATGTAAAAAATTGTGGAATAAAAACGATTTAATGAGTTAATGACAAACACAAATTAAAAAATGTTGAGTTTGAAAAATTGTAAATTAATCCTGTTTCTTGGAACAAAACAGCCTCTTAAATTAACATTAAGAAATTGAAAATATGGTTAAAGAATTTTTCATTAGATATACAAATAGTTTACAAAACGTTTTTCATCCATTTACACGAAAAATGCCACATTTAATAAAAATGTGTGTACTTTTTCCTCCATTCCATTAGGTTAAGCTTCGCATGAAAGTTTCGCGATTATTATTAAAGCGACACTTGCTAAAGGAACACAGGTTGCGAATGTGAGTATCTAACGATGCAGAACAAGGGAAATTGATAGGAACCAACTGGTATATGACTTTGGAGAGAGGGTAAACCTTCAAGAAAACAAACCCCAAGCATCTTTCATAGGAAAGAAAGTCATAAAGATAAAATGGAAGCAGGTGGAAAGTGGAAAATGAGAATATAAATGTGAATCCACAGGGATGAGTCAGAATAGTGTAACAGTATGAGGAAACTAGCGGCAGTACTAGAGTGTGAAAGATAATCAAGTTTCTATAAGGTTATCACTTATTATATTAACTGCCTGCTGTGGGGAATACATTCAGGAAAAGTGAGTTGGTTTTAGACTGAGACTGACTAGCACCACAAGGAGAAAAGCAAGTAGTAGCTCGTAGATTCAGTTTCTCATCTACAAATGTGTAAAGGTACAGCTGACTCGTGTAAAGCTTAAGATGATGATGTTTTGGCTAAGTTTGGTTTGGCATGTCAACATAATAAGAAAACCCATCTGTAAGATGATGGCTTGTGTGTAAGTGAGTGATGTGAAGCGATTCTGATTCCACGAAGGGAATTGACTCATTCACTCACTCTAACTCTCTCTCTTTCCTTCTCTATCTCCACTCTTTCTCTCCTTTAACAGCCTAGATCCGCTTAACTTACAAACTTATACTAACTATCCGTAAAGTAATAACAGTAATATTATCTTTGTGTTTTCTTTTAGTTTGTCTTTGCTTTCCCGTTGCTTATTATTATATAGATGTATTTTAGTGCTACATAATATATGGAGGAAAATCACCGGAGGATCATTGGATTATTGAACTCAGATTACATACTACTGTTATTATAACATATTACATTATCATTTCTACACACACAACCCGTTAAAGTACGTATTTGCCAACGCACACGTGTGTACGCATTAAATATACAATTTGTATAGGTACCTAGTACCTAAGCGGTCGATTTTTCCACAATATTATTTATGTAGGTATAGTAGATGTGCTTAAATAAACAAGAATTGGTATACACTCATAAGAATAAAAATACAAAATTACACCCTCTGTGTAAGTGTAGCTGTTGGCTTTGCTTTCTTAATAAGTGAATTAAGGAAATGTTGAGGAAGAGAGGCAAGTGTAGGAAAGCAAGTCAAGTTTTAGGTCAACCCTTACATATAATGTGTATTTGTATATAAATACAATTTCCTTTTGCACTACAATATTACTTAGGTATATCAGTGTGCAGTGTAAGAGGCTACATTGTGTGTAATATACATCAATAATAAAAACAGAGTAAAAACATACGGAAAGGAAAATAAGGGAAGGAAGCGGAACTGGTAGTCGTAGAAATAGGAGTGTAGTGTAGTCCTGATAGAACCCTTGGGCCAAATAGACATTCATCTATCCAATCCAAACCAATTCAATTCCATGGGATTCTTTTACTGGAAGCCAAAAGCACAGGGATGACGATGCTATGTGCATGGCTAGAGGAACTGAAGCATCCGAAAGCCAATCCAATTCAATCTGGAGGAAAATCCGGAAGAGTGTTTGGTGGTAGAAGTCGAAGACGAAAGAGAAAGGCGAGGGAAAATAAAATGAGGAAAACAAACTATTAGGCGGAGTGGAGTGAAATGATGGAATGGAGAAAGAGCTGGAGAGAGAGAGAGCTGGAGAAGGCTGGAGAAGGCTGAAGGGGTGAGATGTGATGTGCAATGTCAGGTTTGAGACGTGAGATTTATAGATATAGATAAGTAATAACTCTTTACTTCAAAACGAATCTCTATCAAGATTTTGATGATAGCTCAAGAAGACTGAGAATAAAAACTAGACATAAAATGCCAACACGTACTCGGAGAATCATCAATAGTCTTCGAATGAGAAACCACAGAGAATTTTGTGGTATTGCGTTCTGCGTTGCTGGCTGCGGCTCATACTCACTCACAACGTTTTCTTTGCCTGGCTTTGACTGAATTGAATTAGCTGTGTGATGTGATCTTTTGTGAAGTGTGAATGTCTCAAGCTGTGCTGGGAAAATATGTGATTTCCTCGTGCCACCAACGCAAAGCTACAACAACGCAAAGAAAGCCATCAACGCATTTCCAATTACTGTTAACAGATGAGTGAGTCGTTCACATCGTCCGTGTACCAATCTCATTTCACTCACACATAAAATCAAGTAATGAACACTTTCACTTAAACCCCTGATTCAAACACGTTTTATTAGAACATGAAGAATAATATTTCCAACCACCATATGTTAAGAACTGTTCATGTAATATTTTCATAATGATTTAATTCTACTTTATCTAATTACACAGATGAAACAGCTAAATAATTTGGAACACTTTATATATACCAAGAATGTAAAATTCTTTATTTGATGATCCTAAATTATTGCTTGTAAATTATGAAGTTGTGCGTTACATAGACATATCCAAAATTTCGTTTCGGGGAGGGTAAAATCTCAATATGAGGTAAAATGTGTTTATTAACAAAAAATTGAGTCAATTTTGGTCCGGAATCAACCTAAAATGCATACAATTTTGTAATTTTCTTTACTTTTACTGTAAAATAACCTCTTTTTTGCGATTTCAGGGGAGAGAGCAATTGCTCACCCCATAGCTACGCCAAGGGTGTGTTTTAGTACATTTACAAGGTGTAATTTTCAGAATCATGATTAAAAAGAATGTAAACAATGCAATGGTATTTGAAACAATGTGGCGTGCTGTGCCTATATTATTAGTATCATGTAGCTAACGTTATTTTCATGTAGGTATTAAATTCGTAAAGCAGAATTCTTTGCGAATATTTAACTCGTGATGAAAAGGTAGAAAGGAAGGAAAAAGGATGATAAGTGAAAGTAAGATAAGGCTCATCTGCGGAAAAATCAAATTAAGCTTGAGATGCAATGTTATTTTAGGTTGAAACTACAAAGCCAAAAAAGAAAGGCATGTCTTTAGAATCCCTTTACTTTGGGTTGGTTGTTGGTAGTCGTGTTTCTGGGTAATGTGTTTGTATGTCCGTGGTTAAAAATGTCAGAAAATGGCATAACTGACGACAACTACGACATAAGCTCCACTTAGAAGGAATCATGGAATCTATGGTGTGTGATGTGGTTTTCCGTTGGTTCGCTTCAGTTGCCCTTGGCGAACAAAACCAAGCCTCTCTCTCTCTCTTGCTAACACGGCTGTCTGTTTTGCTGTGTTTATAGTTTACGTATGGTGGTTAGTGTTGTATATCTGAAATAATATGGTTTATACGCAGTTTATTGTATATGTAATAGTCAGGCTAGGAAAACAACATAAACACTAAACACAACTTAAAGGAAACTGGGAATACTACACACTACGTAGCATGAGTAGTAGTAAGCCGAATCTGAGCGCTAAATACATACACAGAGTGAAAAGAAGAGCGGCGGTGGTAGAGAAAGTGAGGACATGATAGCAATAGAATATAATTCGTAGAATAGCAATTCCCCGACTGATTCACATGAGCAAAGCATCCCACTATTGGACCCGGAGCTGTTATTCAATTTACAAAGTGACAAATCCGACACGGGCCAACCTCATTTGCAAATGGCTGAACTGTGTGTGAGAGAGAGAGAGAAAGATGAAATGACTGAGCGTAACTCTTGATGCTCACTTAGTAAACGTCTCGTATACTAAAAAGAAGAAAGTCGAACAAAACAGTCGAGAAATGAACGTAAGACACATACACAGTGCTTCTTCTTCTTCTTGTGTAATGTGCAGCATACAGCACTCCCGCTTTCATTTCCTATATAGATGTATGCATTATATTATACATAACTAAACTACGAACTACCCGCTTTTTAAAAATAATCACTAAAAGAGCAAACTCAGTTGTACTTTGTACCGAGTTTCATTTCCTTCCAGATTACATGTGTAATTTCTCTTTGTATGATGTAGAAAGAGATTGAAGATTAGAAGAAAGAGTATGGATGTATGTATGTATAAAGAGAGAAGAAGTAGAAGAAGAAAGTTCCTTTTGTAGACTTTCTTCTTCTTTAGAATCTCCTTCTTATATGTGTGTAATGTGTGTAGAAGGATATTTTACTTCCAAAGATATACGAATTTTATTTCATCATGGGCGTTTTTATTCCGCTTTGTCCCTTTCTGCCTTGGATGTCTTTTGCCAACTTTTAAAAATCAAATTGACGAATGGAAAACTAGAATCTTGATGCTGATCAAATTGCTTTAGTTTTTATGGGCTTTAACACTTTTCTCGTACGTAAAATTCCATTTTTAACTACACAGCTAGGAAAAGTTCAAAAGTAGAGCAAATTTCAAGCAACTGGAGAAATATTGCAATATGGTCTCCTTTTCTAGCAGTGTAGCATACTATATTTGTACTATACCATACAGCAATACTTATATTCTAAGCATTAGAGTGACTTGCATGTGTACAACTCGTTCTTTAACTGCAGTAGTAGTAGCATTGGTACACATTCGCAAAAAATGTATGTATATGTATGTATATGAGTAAATAGTTTTATAGCGCGACCTACTAATAGATGGATATGTATAATGCATGTATACTACGAGAAAAGCGTGTAGATTGAAGAAATAGTCGAGAATTACTGTAAAATACGAAGAAAGTTTCCTTGGGAGAAGGCGGACACGCATATAAGACGATGACAAGCGAAGGAGCCGATGCGAAATACTAAAGCAAGGAAATGTATACGTTAAGGTAGTTGAATGTCCGTGAGAAAATAAAAGAGGAACGCAGGTGGCTTTCACTTCTTTTCTTTAGCACTTTTCATTTGCCTTTACTGTTTACATGCATTTACTTTACTTCCTCAAGAGTTTCTTCGTACTCATAGACCATAGGTATATATGCAGCATATAATACATGGATGTATTCTCCAGAGGAAAAGAGAGATTCTATATGGAGATAAAGCAAAAGCAGTGTTTAGATTTACAGCCTTTTATGCCCTGAAACCAAAACGTCTCTCCCGTTATCAATACCTTGCTCTGATCAACCAAAATATTATTTTAGGATATTCTAACAAACTACAAAAGTACGGGTAACTATTCTCACGTTAAAATCTTCCGTCGTGTTTGTGTTTCCAGTTCATTTATTCATCAGCACAAAGTTACCAACATTAAGTAGGCTGAACCACTTTGTGCACTTGTACTAGTAGGTTTATTATACGTAAAGAATTCGATTTGTAAGATGGCAATCGTACAAACAAAAGAATCTTTAACCCATCATTCTCGTATGATATTATACAGATACAATACAATCTTAAAACAAGCAATACAGAAAGTTTTGTCTGTAATTTTAAACGCAATGAGTTTTATTGAGAATTTCGTACACAAATAAAATACAGGCAGAGCTTGACAATAATGTTTTTTATTCTGTTTCCTCAAAAAAACGATATATTCTTAAAATGGTAGATTACAATGACAGATGCGTTTTGCAGTTGTGTCAGTTTTTGTGAGCATTATGATAAACATTTCTTTAATGCTTTAAATTCATGTATAAGGAAATTTTAAAAATTAAAGCCATAATTGTACCAATATATTGTATAGATTTCAAATTGAATATTGGCAAGAATAATAAGTTCTTATGACTTGTGGTGTATTTTATTTTGCGTGCTACTGCTAATAATACTTATTTAGTGTGTCTCTTACGGAGAAAGTGTATAGCACTCGACTCGAGTTAACATCGAGATTAGCAGAAACAAAAAGCCAAGAACGAAACACAGAGAGAGAAAGAGAGAATGGGAGAAACCGGGAATGAAAGAGTAAAAGAAAGACAAGACACGAAATGACAAGTGAAAGAGGGAGCAATGGAAATTCTTTTGCTCCGTTGATAATTTAACGGGCAACTGTTCTCTTCCAAAAAAACTTTTTAAGTGGAAAACTTTTGGGCAGAATTATTCCACCGTAAAAATCCCACAAAACGCCAAACGTTTTCTTGTACTTATTCAACTCAACTCATACATACACCACACACCAGCAGCAACCAAGGCAAGACCAACCAATGAAACTCAAGTCAAGTAGTATGAGTTCCGAGAAGGAGTGTGGGAGTTTCAGATGAAACAGGGAAACTGAGTGAGACTGATATTGCCACAGTTAGTTGATTTGATACTCACTGATAATTCTAAGTGATACAACGCAGTAACACACACAGCGCCTATATATACATCCATAGAATTCTTCATGTCGTATTCTTTTCTCCTAATAATAACTATTTACGTTGGGATCTTTAAACATTGGGAGAATACTCTTTTCAGTAGATTTTTTTACTACTATATAATGTACTAATGTACTGCAGTCAAATAAAGCTTTGTGCCATACTCATTTAAGTAAGTAGGATACTAAAAGTAAAACTCAGATTTTCTTTTTCAAACCTAAACTGTTAAACAAAACCTCACAGGAAGACTTGGGATTTTTTAACTACACAAGGCATATTAAAATCATCTTGCATCGTGCACTCAAATTTTATTACAGTACTAATAATAATACATACTTATACATACCCCATACTTAATATTAACTAGGTATACTTGTATACAGTCTAAAATCTGTATTTTATTGTAGAAATAAAAAAAGTGCGTAAATGCAAGGGCAAGAGTCGTAATAATAAAATTATAGGTGAAAACAGTAGGGTGAAGTGTTAAGATGTTCTGGAGTGTAGGCGGGGAGCATATTATCCGCGTAGTAAAGAAGGCAGTTAGCTAACTTTTAACTTTCTGCTCTTAAAATCCTAAAAGACAATTTTATTTTCCTTGGTATCTAAAGTTAGTTTGTCTTTCTTGTGTTTGTGTGATATATACCAATGTATAATAAGTACCTGGGTTAATATCAAGAATATATACTATTGTACATAATTCGAGTAACATTCTTGGTATTAATTGCATAAAGTACTTTTGGTCCTCATGGGATGGGATCCGCATTGGTTGACTCATATAATATGTACTAAGACAACGGGTGGTAGTTTCTTTGGGATCTCTTTTTCTTTTGTTCACTCACCCACGTAAAATTAGTAAACTTGAGACTAGGGGTCTGCTATTGTGAAGGAAAGAAGTAAAAGTGGTAATATGTAATATGTAAGATGCAGTTTAATACACACACTATGGAGTCAGACAGAGAACAAGAGAAAGAAAGTAAGTGTACGGTCTAAAAACTGAAATCAAGTTGGAACTATTACTAACTAACATTTTATTTCATACCTTTGTGCATTCTCCCACAACTTGGTAATAAAACCCATTCTGTCTTTAAGTTCTCAGTTAGTTTTTTCCGGGTGAAAGTGTACGTAGGCACTTGCTAAGTATTTTCGTACATGGTACAGAAAAAGTCGTGTGGTAATCTTCGAACGAACTCAGTCAAGACACATCAGAAAGAAAGTACTAGAGAAGTTTTCCCTTGGAGAAAAAATGATATATGATGAAAAATGCTGTTACTTTAGTTGTGTTTGCCATTGCTATCGCGTTGTAGGACGCCAACAGACAAATAGTACACTGTGCCATGTTGCAGGACTCTCTCTCTCTCTCTCTTTTGCAAGCTTTTCTACCTTTTTACTTACAATTTGTCCTACTTGCTTCTTCATCTTTATTCTTTCCGGTAGATCCTTCGACAGTATTTTGATTTATTTTTGTTACAAGAAGCACTACTTTTCATAACTCACTCGAGAGACTTTTCAAGAAGAATGGCCAAAGAAACCACAAAAAATATTTAAATGCATAACCTTTTATCAACCACTTCTAGCTACATTTCAAAATGCAATGACAAAATTTATTTTTCATGAATCTTCGTTTAAAAAGTCCATTTATTATTCAAAAATCATTTTTCATAAAAAACTTACAACGCCGATTTAAATCTCAATGCGCATTAGAATTTATCATTTATATGTAATTTAAACAGGTGTTGTTTTGGGAATTGTTAAAACACTAACTAATAATACTTTTGGGACTCAGATCAATTATTAGAAATCACGAGGAACCATATTTGGCTTTTGGAAATTCTTAGTAACCTCAGAACTTAAAGCTAAGTTAACTTTTAGACTGTCATTTTCCATCATTCATGAGTGTAAACTTTGTTAGACATAAAAAAAGACAAAAAATCATGGGAAAAAGTCGTAAATCCTTTTAGAATTAATCTTAGCATCCATCTCTATAAAAAATGTTGCCTTTTCCAATAAAAACTTTCCAAAAATGCGCAAGGACCTTTTACAAGTTACGCAAATGAGCATTCATTATACATATTTGGTATAAAGAACATTCCAATTGGATTTCTCATTCGTTTTAGTATGTGACAGCATTACGATTTCTTAAATTACATAATAAAATATACAGTCAAGTCAATAAGATGGCATTGGATTACAATGGAATGAATATAATAGCCTTTAATCTAATAGCGTACCTAGCATTGTGTTTTATCTTATTACCTACAGGGTACTACAAACTACACACACATATCACTATACAACACTCACAAAGTTATACACACGCTCGTGTAGTACATACAGATATATCCATAGGAGGACCTGATTTGACACGTCTTTATTTCAGATAGCAAACTACTGTTGACTTTAGGAGTCCTTTTGAATTGGTTTAAGTTGCATAGAGCTATTATGTATAAAACCTACCTCTTACAATGTGTACCTTATTCTCTTCCTATTACAACATTACTTTTACAAGAGAGAGGTATTATCACTACTACACCAAACCAATGCTCTATATAAAATCTTACATTCTACCATCATTTTATCACACAGTATCGTAATATTATAAAAAGAGAGCAGAGAGAGAGCGAAAGAGAGAAAGATACTTGTGTGTATCTCGCGAGGCATCTGACAACATGTCAATTATACAAGATTTATCTCCTTCGTCTGGCAGATTCCTTCCACGAGTGATCATGATTAACATCCCTGCCAAACTCCTCCTGGCTCACTGCCTGCCTTCCTCCCTAAAATTTTATTGTGTACCACTTGAGTTCACTTCATACGAGACAGTTCACTTCAATTCTCATCAGCTATGTCAGTTTTTTCTACACACACACAAAATACATGTACAATGCAATATACTTCATGACTTGACAAACCTTTACTCTTAAATTCTTTAAACTCTTTTACTCAATAATCTCTATGAATACCTTACCTCAATTTTACAAAAAGATATACATTAAGAAAATATTATATACCACCAATAAATAAATAAAATCATATCAGATATTCTTAAGAAAATCCTATCTATCAATATTGGTATTCTAACAATAAATGTTCAATACTCGTGTTAAAATAGCTGACGTTGAAAACTAGACATCTGACTAAATTAATTTAACATTGAATTTTTAATACTTGTGTTAAATAATTGGCGTTGTTGCGTAATTGACCTATCGTAATTTTTCTTATCAATTCGTTATACAGTCATGTCATGATTACTAAAGTTTCAATAAAATTTTAATTTATCAGTCATACAATTGGTGTCTCTGGCCAACTTATGTATAATCGAAATTCATTGTAATATACCTAAAAAAATTAAAACAAAAATTTTCCCAAAAAATAGAGTTTGTTTAATGTGTCGCTGTTGTTTTGACAGAACTAGTATTATTAATAATTCTATATTTTTATGAAATTTTTTTACATTTAGAAATTAATTCCAAGCGTGAAGTTGTAAAAATGTTAGTTACTGGGATTACTTAAATTAAAACCAGTGTCGCATTGAGAAAAGGCAAATCCCAGAGTTCGTTCCCACAACTTGAATAAATTTCTAAACTGAAAAAGACACACATGGACATTGTTCGTTCTAATACCTATTTTCATTTCATTTTGCATTTAGTCATTTAATACATACACTTATACAAACACGATAACGTAATATAGGGAAGAATGAGATAGTGCATCAAATACCAATTCAAATCCTTGTTTTACATTTTGCTAATGTGAAAGCCTTTAAAACCCCCGTGAGGGAACTACAGGAAGAAGAGAAAAGAGAGCAATAGAGAAAATGCACATTAAAAGTACAAATCCGAGCTAAATCTCCTGTGCACATATGATGCAGTTTTACTGTACAAGCCATCACACTTATAGGCATATACTAGCTTCAGACACGGTGCTACACGTTGGATAAACAAAATCGTATTAGTAGAAAAGTCTTCTTTTAGCAGGAGAACACATAGTAAAACACACGAACTAAAGCCCAACAACACTCCTCTAAACCAACTGCATTTTCAGCATTATATATACAAGAGAAACAATAAGGGGGAGAGATAATTCAAAGCAAAAACGTGGCTTTGTCCTACGACACACCATGGCCAACTATTCCATTCTCCTTTTGCATTAGATTACATTGCATTGCATCCTTATTTCTTCTATCTCATCTCATTCTTCCAGTCTCAAATGTGTTCCTACTCTAAGTACACAGTTTCTATATCTGCAGTCTCTACTCTACACACATTTAGAACTTTATCTCTCTCCGCCTGTATACCAATACTCATCTCACAATGCACATTTTACTGCAATGTAATTTTCATAGGCGTAACGAGGATTCGGTTTCAGCGGGTAAACTTCCAACATGAGGTACAAATGTTCTTGTTATCGTGTATAGCGCAAAAAATTTAGCAAATTTAGTTAAAAATCAATCTAAAATGCATAAAAATCGCAATTTTGTATGCTGTTTTTAGTGAAATTGCCTCTTTTTGCGATTTCGGGGGTGGGGAACAATTGCCAATTTCCCCACAAACTGGCTACGCCAGTGGTAATGTTTATACCTACAGTATATTCCTACTCTATATACTTGCAAGTAAAGATCCAACTCTCTCTATATATAATACACAAAAGAATGTGCCATCATTCAATACAATTCGACTCCTATGTATATTGTAGTAGTTTATATTAAAATGGAGCTTTTGTATAATACTGGAGCTATTACATCTCATGCACCACCATCACCACACCACCACCGCCACACATACTACATACAAATAGCCGAAACAAAAACCAAAGAAGAAATATCTTCACGAAACGTAAACCCAACCCCAAAAACAATAAAGTAACAACAAACTATGGCTTTATCTTCTTATATCATACATTCCCTTGTCTTCCACTACAAATTCAACAACGAGGAAGAACTATGGATGCTCCAGTGATACAGATAATGTATGGATATTGTGTAGTAGGTATATTGTCAATACTACATTACTACATTCACATGGAATAAACCTTACTACATAGTACAAACACAACAGGAAGGTAAAAGATAGCGAAGTCATTATGGAGCAAATCCTTATCTGTATTCCAATTCCTATTTTCCTTCATTTCATCCATCCCATTTGAGGAAAGCCGAAACCATAATATTACAGCTATTCAAAAATACATCTTCATCTTACCTAGGTATATCCATTTTGATGATTGTATTATACAATATAAAGTAATACTTGTTTATTGCATACTCTATACTCTATGTACGTAAGTATGTCTGTATGAAGTAATGTAAGTACCTATGTAGCCTACATACATAAATTACTTCGTATTTTAAAGCATACGTGTACAGTACATAGGTACATCTTTTGTTTTCAATGTACAATGGTATGTGTATCTAGAATCTGCTTATATGTAAGTACATATGTATGTAAGAAAATATTTTTTAGAATATACAATACTCTAGGCCATAATATTAAGATATACGAATTACACATTGCTCCAAGCGAAGATTATAATCACCTAAATAGAAATTATTGCATAAGCAATTTATCACATCGCACAATTATACACACAGGTACTTACTCTGAGCAAAATTATGAGAATCACATTAGAAACACATTACAGTTTACAGTCTGACAATATTCCGGTAGACATAGCTATACCTAATACTTATTTGTATTATCTGCATTTTGTTAGTAGGTAGGTTGAAATAATAGAAATGTTTGTTCTAATGGAAAGCGAAAGTTGTCATGTCTCAATAATAAGAATACCTACGTTGAGAGCGACAATGGGACTGGAGTGTGTTGGCACACCGGGAGACCATGATAGTAGTAGTCGGACTGTGAAAAAGAAAAGGGCAACTTGACGACGATTCAACTGTTCAAGTTGAAGAACAAAAGTGAGAGCTGGGCCATAAGTAAAGACAATGGCTGTCACCAAGCCCATCAGTCCACATCCCACGTCTTCATTTACTTTTACGGATATACCGTACATTACCATTACCACCACCACCACTACACATATACCTACCCACCGATAGTAGGTACTTACTTACTGCGGACTCACTCCAACATAACACACAGTTATACTCACACTTATATATATGTACCTAAACAATGCAATAACAGCAGAAAAGCAACGGAAGACTGAATGTATCGTTGGATTCTATTATCTGATGTTGGATCCTGCCTTGTTCTTCTTTACGTCCACTTCCTACCTACCTACAGCTATCCTTTTACTTGACTTGACTTGCATACACTTTTACGATACCACATCACTAACAGTACCAGCTATTGCTACATACAATAGCCCGGCAAACTTCTGGGTAACAATGTGCGTTTTTGCTATATATGTCGCCCATTGCTTCCTTCCTTGTATGTATTACTACTTACTTGGTTTTGCAATAATGTGTAAACGTATACTGTACTGTATAAATATAAACACAGTATGTGTGTCCAATCTAAAGCTATGCAATACAATGTAATGTCAAATAGACATAGTGTAGATGTAAGTAGCAACACTGGCGTAGCTAAGGAGGGCAAGGAAATCCCAAAAAATATGTTATTTTGCCCTTGAAAAATAAAACTGCAAAAATTTCAGGGCTAAGGAGCGAATTTGATTGATTTTGGCTCAAATTACTTAAGCTCAATTTTTTTAGCTAAACGCGATAATATTTGCACTCCAAATTAGATACTGGATCCCGAAATCAAATGCTGGCTACGCCTATGAGTTGATACATATATATATGAATGAATGTAACACTATGGAGTTGCAAATATGGTTTAGAAGTACCAACGTGTTAACCAACATGATTTTTACTTCCAGACACACTATACTATAGTCTCTTGCTCGATTTTTCTTATAATGATACTTTGAGATGATGTTACTGTGTGTATTATCTAAATATATTATATAATATGTACACAACGGGTGTATGCATTTGTATAGATATTGTAGAGTGCATCATTGGGGTAGCATTCAGGTTTCATATTATGTGGTATGCTGTATCTACTACTAAGCATGTACTTGTATATAAGGCAGAATATTAAATCTAGACAGTATAGAGTAGTAGGTATGATATAATGATGGCACACGTTGTTTCCTAGATGCATTGAGCATTGTACATTGTACAGTTTGGTTGTATGCACAACGTATATTCTTGGCTCGTTACTTTTTGGGTGTACTGTTGGAAAATCGATAGCCGCTCACACCAGAAGATCATACTGACTGACTGACTTGACTTGCCTAAACAAACTCAAGTGAAGTGAAGTGAAACGAAGGCGTTTCCAATTAAACCTCTTGAAAAAGACCTCACCAAGATGTTTCGCTAATGAACTGAACTCGCGAAAATTCCAATCCCAATACGAACACCGACATACAGCCATCAACTCAAACCAGGCCAAAGTAACTAATAGTGAATGCTCTGTCGAGTAACATTAATATAAGGAAACAATATGTAGTATACACTATCTGTTTATTATACCTATTCTACTGTATTAAAGGTACTGTGAATAGGTACTATACGTATATGTATGTATTCTTTGCTACACTAAAACTAAACGATACACACAAGTTCATTTTCTCTGCGAAAGCTAAAAAGTCAGAGTTGGAATTAAAACATCAGAGATAGAACTGGAGTTTTTTTGGAGGTTTGTGTGTAAAAGAGTGTGGCATGCCGCATAACTCCTCTTCTTCCTCCTATCTCTCGTCTCTCTCTCTACATTTCTATTTACAATGCTCAAATATTCTATTACCAAAGTAATTTCCACAGAACGAAACCTACACTCACATACATACCTTAGCTAACCAACGAAAGTAAGTATCAAAAGTTTGAGCGTACATACATGCACATACAAGTACAAGCATGGCATACCTTTTATTTAACTTTACATACAGCCATGCATACCACATCTACCACGGTCCAAGTACAACACACAAATACTTAAATAACTCATGTAGTACTTTACCTACTACTATTTACCTTTACGAACAGATAAATGTGTCTGTTTCGTTTCTCTCTGTGTTCCGCTCAGCAGCATAGTTTCTTTTATCCTATTATACGAAATTTTTCTGTGTTCATAATATTTTCAATGTGTATATTGTACTGGATATCAACTTTGATGGTATAAAAATGTGTTAGTTATATTTTTTATAGTAATATGGGAGTATTTGTTAGTACTTACAATGTACATCGATCTATTACCTCAACTATCATAAGCGAATGAATGTCTTCACTACTAAATGTGTGTAAGAATGTGTGTAGTGTATACACTGATAGTCAAGCTACATAATACTATTATAAATATAGAGAGATAGTGATAAAAATACTGTGACTTGGTCCGTGTGGCTATCGAAAGGGCAAATCTAGCATTAGGCAAAGTTGAGTGGTTGCAGTCCATATTACTTTGATAAATATATCCATTCCCAGATGGGAAATTGTAAAAATCATAGAAAACCCTTAAAGTACCTGTCACGACATCAGCAGGAGGTGTAATAAAATAAATAAAATATTGTGCAGCCCATCCCACAGAGAACCATTCTCAGTCAGTCAGTCCTACATACTTACTCAAGCTAAGGTACATGACTTTCCCTACGTATTACCGAATTGAACACACTAAATGTATTTAGTTGACTTGTCGGGCAATAACTAAGTACCTACTACTCTTCCAACAATATATATCCATATTACACACTACTACCCGTATGGTAATACACTAATACTATTACATAACCCTGTGTAGAATGTATACATCAGACTTTATACCACGAGTACTACTATTGTCAGACAGTAAGTAACCTTTCCTGACCTCACGACCTCTCCGTGCTGTATGAATGAACAAAATCTTTATTGGTTTTAGTCCACATGCCATTCTATACATACAGAGAGTGCTAGTAACATTGCATTACACAATATTACAATAGGAGCGTCTGTCTAAACTCTATTGTGTGCCTTATATACTACTTCGACTAGCTATTTTAACATGATTTTTATAGTATATTTAACAAACTTAGTGTATATCTAATACAAGGAAAATACATGAAAACTTCTTACGTTACTCAACATTGCATTCCAGACTGCTACAAATAGCGATATATAATATAAAGGAGTGTATAATTTAATGATATATTCTTAGAGAAAATCTCACATGTTTTACTGCGTTGCTATATATTATGTATGATATATATTGGATTGGATTAAATTGAACAATGAGCCAATACCAATACCGAAAGGAGAAATCAAAAGAAAAAGACTACACTACAACCAATTTTCCAAATGAATCTTTTCGTGTGCTTCATCTCTACTTACAATGCTAAAGTATCTTTCTCCCTCTATACATGAACGTTATGTGTGTATTCTTAAACTCCACATACTTATACGTACTTATACATTAAACTGTATATACCAATGGCTACATGCATTTGTAGAGTGTAAGTTAAGTGTATTTATATACCAAGTAAAGAAGTAAAGAAGACTTTTATGTTGCAGTCTCCTGGTATGTACAGTTTGTGCAGTTGCTGTATGTAGAGTCTGAAAGTATGAGAGAGAGTATGAGAGTATTTGCTACATGCTGGCTAGTTGGGTCCCGGGCTGAAGTGAAGTCAAGCCAAGCTAAGCCAAGTAACCGACTCGTCGACTGTCGAATGGCAAATAAATATCCCACAGAGCACAGATCACTGATACCATCGAAACTGTCAAGAAGACGATTTATGATTCACGGACGAGACTCCATTCCATCGCATGGCAAAGCTACAGAGCTCTCTCTACAGTAGTACCTACTCCACATACACACACATTTTCTTTTTCTCACTCTCTTTCTGATATAGTAACAATATTATAAGTATTGGTAAAGTAAAGTAAAGTAGTAGCGTGCTGTTCCTTCCTTTCCACAATCCAATAGTCACACAATAGCGTAAATGCTGTTATGATACTTCTTTCCTTTAGCACACTATGTACAGCATGTAATATCCCTACACAGACAGACTTAAGTTGAGTTGACTCTCCATTCTCCATCCATTCTTTCTTCTTCTCGGCTAATATTAGCAGAAATCTAGAGGAGAGAGTCAAGACAGGGGAAAATTCGGAAAATAGAGGAAAATAAGCAAGTTAGTAAGTATTGTAGTAGAATGTAGTAATATTATACATTGTAGCAATGCAATGTAATAGAACAAGTAGAAGAGCACTGTGTAGTACCTTTTTTCTTTTCCGTTTTCGAGAGAAGGACTTCTACTGCATGGAGCTAGAGATACTTTTAATACAAGTACTGCACTGTGTGTGAGAGAGTCTCAGTCTCAAGTTAACTTGGTTAAGTGTGTTAGTGGAAAGAGATAGTGGTGTGTGTATATGGTGTGGTGTGGTGGTAATAGTAATAGTCGTGAGGAGGGAAACCAATGAATCGATTCAATACATGATGGCATTGCATTGCATGGGTTTTACTCCAGTCGAGAGTCTCTGACTTGACTTGACTCACACGCGTTGATCTTTACAAGTCCATTTCTCTATCTATCTACTACTGCTAAACACTAGAACATATCCCACAGCGTATTTTAACCAGACACGTAGATTTTTAGCCTCTCCTTTTTTGCTTTTCTAGTTTCCATACATACAGGAAAAAAGGAAATTGCATCTTCTACTTACTTTTAGCTATAATAAGAGAGAGAAAAAGAATTTTTTGCTCAACTTTATTTTATAAAGACAGAGAGGCTCTCTCATCCGTAATAAATAAGAGTCATTCCTTGATTTCAAAATGGGAATCTCATCACTTACGGAGAATTAGGTAGAAAGACTCTTCTGTACATCTATCTATAGGGAGTATGTCAGACACATAGTGTGTAAAATGACCGTTGTAAAATTTTGATAGAAATTCCAGGATTATTATATTATGTCACATGACAATTTTACATCAGAGATTTTATTTTGCAGGAAAATCTTTTGAAAAGAGTATGCCGTATAGAAAGAGCGAGTGTATAAGTGTACGTGTATGAGAAATACGTGGTGTATTTAGTATTTAGCAAACAAGACGGGTGTTGTAGAGTTAGTAGATAGTGTCAAATTAAAATAGCAGAATAATGAAAATGTCGTCAGAAACGAAAGAGATGTTAACGATAAGACGCATTCAGCAGGAGACAAAGTAAATGTTCACATGAAAGAGGCACGAGCTCATAACGAAGTAATTCTTGACTGGAAGACTAAAATCCTTCTGTGAGTAGGATTTTAGTCGGGTAATAAACAGAGATGTGGTGACAGTCTCGTAATGTGTGTGGTGGTGCGGCCTAATGTATTTTGCTGATAGGAACAGCACAGTACAAGTACATGAAGTCCTTGTAGTTGTAATGCTGCACAAAATACAGGCTGAGTGTAATCTTGTAGTGTAGTTTGGTAACTACTAAGTAAGTATAAGTAAGGACTAAGCTGATGATGTCATGTCATGTCAAGTTATTATGTACAGTCATTATCATCCGAATGATCTCCAAGCTTGACTTTCATTGTCCTCAGTTTACACGAAACACCAGGGGGTCATAGAGTTAATGTCGGTCAGCTGTCCATCTTCTCAAACCATTTGCAAGTCGACAACTCACTCTCTCTCTCGGTCTCTCTCTGTGTGAAGAACGTTTTCCTTGTACAAATAATAGTTGGGATATGTCCGTGGTGACTTGTAGATTGAATTCGAATGACTCGGCTGGACTCTCGGTTGGATAATCGTGGAGCTCAAAGTGAATTGTCTTATCTCAATTGTCAGCCTTACTGTTTTTAACGATCACCATAAAATGACGGAAAATGTATACAGAGAAGTTGTGAAACAACCTTTAACCTTTATCGGAGCTTTGAAATACACAGGCTGTGAGCATTTAGTAGGTGTGTCCTCTATAGAACGGATTTTTCATAAATTCATTATTTTTATACACCTCTCCTCACACAGTTGACAGTAAATTTTCGCTAAAAAAATTCTTGTATCATCTGTATATAAAAAAATCGCAGTGGAATCTTAGAGAAAATAATCTACAGATACTTTATTACAGGTACTACAATTATTCTGTAGGTACCGATAATGCAAATTTCAAGCTATACATGTATGTAGAATTTTTTGTGAATTTTGCAGTGTATTTTTTGAAAATTACTCACATACTATTGCTCACATAGAAGTATGAGGTATGACCAACGGTGCTGTAGGCAAGAGAAATTACGTGTGTGTGAAATTGAGATGTTACAAGTGTGTACGTTGTGATTTTTTGTCTGATACATCACAATACGTGTGAATCATGACTTCATATTAGTCATTTGAATCTAAAGATTTTCAATCGCTTCTTATACTGCAGGAACCCCAATTTAATCTGCTTCATCAAGTTCATGGCAAAAGGTGTAGGATCTGCACTGAGTTTTAACAATGAACCTAAAAAGGATTGCCTTAAAGTGGCCACCCGAAATAAGAATCTCTTTTCCCTTTACTTGCCTTATAGCTGACAAAGCATCTTGTTGGAATTTGAAGAGAATTGAAAGACGAACACACAACAATGTATACACTGGAATAAGAAACCTGTCTTATCTTAAAAAAACTGTCTTTGTGGAAAGGAAGATTTGAGATGCCTACTCCACAGCCGGTACAACACACATATGGCAATATAAGGACACATCTCATGGTGCATGTCAAGTACACTGTTCTTTCAAAAGACTTTCCGTGTCGCATTGCTCTCGACGAGGAAATTACATTACAAATTGCAACAGCAGATTCGATACAATGTCATAAAACGTGACTAGGAGTTCAAATGTCCATCAATATGCACAGAGTCGACAGAGACACGACACGGCGTACAAAAAATTTACCTACACATTTTTCACGTGTTATGCAACATGTAGTAAAGCAACCAAACTATGTGAAATACTTTTTTGGTCAATATTCGGTATATGCAATTATTATAACGAAATTTGCTATCTTCTACCTATCGGTATAATGTATAAAACATTTTTACTAAATGCATCCTTAAAATTCCATAATGTTGTACTTAAGCTAATAGTTTGATGTGTTTAGTATGTACTCTATGTACCTTAATTATTTCCTCAAGCTTGTGCCATTTTTCAGTTGTAATCTAATAGGCCATTATCATAATTTACAAACAATTTACACTAAAACTTGTGTAGATAGTTAATACATTTCAATCAGAGCTCGTGTTTCGAGTGGGCGAAATAGTTTTTATACGTTCATTGGATCATTTGCACTATATATGTAAAACAATTACATTGTGGTTGAGTTTGACACTTAGATAATCTCTATGTGTAACTGTGTAAGTAATTTAAGTGGATTTACATTATTATTATTCTTCTTTTATTACATACGAAGAATGTTTGACTTTTTATATAGAAAAAAGCTAGCCGCTAAGTTTGCAATATAATGAAAGTAGAATTACATTGTGTCGCATATACACACAACTCACGTCTTATGTGAAAGTACTAAAATGTAGATGTGGACTAAAAACGAATGTAAATTCTCAAGTGAGTTGAGTAAGTTTGTATGGAAAAGAGTGTAAGAGCGAGAACAACGTGGAGAGAACATTATACAGTTAAAGAATACACGACATTATTTAAAATTACTACGTTTCGTTGACTTGAGAGTTCAGTGCAAGGAGATTCAAATAGGATGATTGCTTTGGCAATTTGTCAACGCAACTTTGGCTCACTCTCGTCTCGGCTAAAGCGAGTAATTAATGACTGGCCTAGTGAAACCTTAAGTACACTCTGGCTAATGAATGAGCCTGATGACGAACCATAAATCCCTCTAATGGTCTTTCCTTCGTTTCCTTTCCGCCGACCTTACTTATACATGCAAGAAATACCTATACCTACATACATGCATATCTTCATACCTACATAGACTTAGTAGGTACCTATACAACATTAAGTTAAGTTTTAAGCTGGATGTACTCACCATTTACCACGTACAATACCTATATCTCTAAGTGCATACAAAATGCATCGGAACGCGTATTCTGATAATAATATAACCACTCTACATTTTCTTTAGTGTTACACACTCTTTTACTTATGTTCACTTACTTACATTACAAATACTTATGTGCATTACACAGCCACACCGCCAAAGAACTAGAAGAAGAAAATAAAGAAGAGACACACAGGGGAGAAAAAAACTTTTCCGACCAAAAACCAAACAACAGGGAGAGAGAGTGAGGCAAACCCGTCGTCGTTGAGAGAGAAGAAACTCTATAAGGAAACCACAATCAATGCAAAGCAAAACCCAGAAGCACTAACACTAACACACTAACAGCTAGGAACAAAAACCAAAACTTTTCTTCGGTGTAATATAACGAGTCAGTCAGTGCAAAACTTGTGTTACATATATTCTGTACTTGTACGCAAGCCGAAAACCGATATACTCACATTTTACTAATACATAAGTAGGTATATCCTTAATACTACTGTGTGTTCTTCACAAATGCTTTCTACGATGTGTTAGAGTAAGTAACAAGAGAGAGATTGCATTTCATTGCAACAAACACGAACATGACAACGGCGACAACTCAAGTTCAACTTTAACTTTCAAAACATAACTCACTTTTCTTCATTTAGCTTAACAATACGCAAACCAAACTAACTTAACTATTACGTCTATAATGTGTTTGTTCAGCTATTACCACACTATGTACATAGGTACATACATTAAGCTTCGTATACTAAATACTAAATACCTATTTAATAGACTTATAGGTTTTCTAGAGTGTGTGTGTATAAAGTGTAAGTGTAAACGGAGAGTTTTCTGTTTTTCATGTAGCAGTTTAGTTTATAAGTAGAGCATAGGTATAGAGAAGTAGTGTATGAGTTGCCAACAAAGTGACAAGACGTGTTCATCCTTTTCTTTAACGCCTTTGAAACTCCAAAGACATCTCATCGACAACTTTCAATCATCAACTTCTTCACGAGTCAACTGAACAATCTACTTTGCATACTTCATTGCTTTCCTTCCTAAGAGTTTCCTCAGTTTACTACAACAATAAACCTCTATCTTCATTTTCATGCTTGCTTTACCGTTTTATACACGTCTTACCTTCCCGTTCCATTATGTGTCTGCCTAAGTCTGCTAATAACTGTCGTGATGAAGTGTAAAAACAAGAAAACCAACTCTCAGCTTCATCACAATACTTTTCGGCTCATTTTCCTCGTAAATACGTACATACTGTATACATATACATCTAAAATCATTTTATATACGCAAATTTACATCTTTGACACTTCATATTATAGGTGTAGTATATTTTATAAAATTGTCTGCTAAATATTCACCCTCGCATTCGTCTTGTCATATTTTGTTGTATACAGTGCAGTGCAGAGATGCTAAACTCCCTCATATGCACATCACTCCATTTATCTCCCATCAAACTCCAGCCGTTTGGAGTGGCGGGATGGGATGGTATGTATGTGTTTTAGTGGCAGGAGGTTCAGGAGGGGACAGCCAGGTATG
>JAQFYB010001650.1:0-30768 GCA_034694085.1 Pogonognathellus longicornis
TATTTGCCGTACCTGTATACACAGTTACAGATACAAGGGAGTCCTGACAACTATTTAAAAGGGTTGACGTGCCTTGCCCCACCCCCTCCACCTTTAAATTTCAACATACACAATTTATTTCAGACGAGAGCTACAAGGTTTCAGAAATTTGAAAATCGGGTTTATTATCTAAAAATCCAATTGTTATCCGATTTTTGCAAATCAAATTTTTTGTGCTATTTTACAACATCTAATAATAATTACTTAGCTATCTCAAAACAAATTTACTTTTTAGTTGCTCACAGTACCCCATGTAAGGGTGAAGGGTCGCCACTTTAAATTTCAAAAACATTTAAAAAAAGCATCATTATCGCAGGAAGAATACAAGAAATTAACCGATTGATAATTGTCAATTATTTCTTAACTTACGACACCTTTCAAAAATATGTTGTTTAGCTGAAGGTACAGTTAATGTGCAAGGCGCAAGTATTTTGTATTTGTTAAAGTGTTTCGTGTGTTGTGGGCCTTGCTGTAGTGGAATATCGAGGCAAAGTGTATTTGGACAAAATGCAAAAGACGGGCCCACATGTTTCAGTTTGGATTGCATGCACTACTTGCTTCATAATTCATTCATTCATCCTCCTACACTTTTTATTCTCATTTCGTTCTTATTTCTCGTCCAAATTTTAACTTTTTCGTTTTCCCAAATTAAATTAAAACTGAGTGAACTCATTTCCTGAATATTTCGTTTATTTTTTTGGCGTGCAGTTCTTGTTTCGTGTTTGTTGTTTTGTTTGTTCTTCGCTGCCAAACTGCACAAATGCCAATAAAATATTTTCGTCTTCAACTCATTTAGAGGCCAACTGACTTTCTAATTTCCAGTCGTAACACTTTTCAGTTTTCCACTCTTTTCAATTTTTGAAAACAATTTTTGAATTAACAATTAAAAATAAAAAATGGAAGAAGATTTGAGCAATTTGTCGAAAGAAGAGTTGATGGCACAAATCAAAAAGCTGAAATGTCACGTGAAGCAATTGAGGAATGTCATCGCCCATTCTGCAGATGACTCAAATGTTCCTGCAATTAAAAAACAGAAAAAGAATTCCAGACCATTTGACTTTTCCGGGTAAGCTTTTTAGAGACTTTGAATTTTGAAATGAAATTGTAAGAATTAATTGAAGAGTAAAATTTGTTTGAATTGGAATTGCAGTCACAGCAAAAGACATGTGGCTTTGAAAGTGGCCTACGTTGGTTGGGGCTTCCAAGGGTTGGTAGTCCAGGAAGACTGCAACAACACCATTGAGGATCATTTATTCAAAGCGTTGCTTTTAACCAAATTGGTTCAAGACAGAACAACATCCAATTACCACCGCTGTGGAAGAACGGACAAAGGAGTCTCCGCCTTCCAACAGGTCACAACCAACACAACAAACACTTTTTGAATTGCAATTGAAATGAAAAATTAATTTTTTGAGTTTAGGTTTTTTCTTTGGATGTGCGAAGCAACGGAGAGGGGAAGGAAGAATTGAATTATTGCAAACTTTTGAATCGAGTGCTTCCAAAAGAAATTCGTGTTTTGGCTTGGGCTTCCGTTCCAGACTCCTTTTCTGCCAGATTCGATTGCATTCGCAGAACTTACAAATATTTCCTCCCCAAAGCAGACCTCAACGTCAAAGTCAAACAACAAAACTCTTTTCATCAAACATTCCTCTTCAGTTGTCATAAAATCAAAAATAAAATTCCTTTTTTCTTCTTTTTAGGAAATGAGGGAGGGCGGGAAATATTTGGAAGGAACTCACGACTTTCGAAATTTTTGCAAAAGCGACGGAACGAAATCGACAGTCCGAAAAATCTTTAGCGTCACAGTCCAAGAAGACGAAGCGGATGGTCTTCTGACCGTCGTCGTTGTTGGACAGAGTTTCGTCTGGCATCAAATCAGATGCATCGTCTCCATCCTGATCCTCATAGGCGTAGGAAAGGAAAAACCGGAAGTGGTGCAACAACTTTTGCACCCCGACACTCATCCGTAAACAAAAATTGATTTTCTGTCTTTGTGTTTTGTGATTTTCTTTTCTTTTCAATTTTGAATTTTTGTTTGTAGAAAGCCGAACTACGGAATGGCTGTGGATTATCCTTTGGTTTTGTTCCAGACGGAGTACGAAGATGTCCAGTGGCTCAACGACCCTGAAAATCTGAAACACGTTTGTAAAGATCTGAAAAGTCTTTGGACGAAGGAGGCGGTGAAAGCAAAAATGTTGATGACGATGATTGAAGGTGTCGGGCATTTGGACAAAGGGACTGCGGAGGAAATGATGTTGGGAACAAAAACCAAAAATTACAAACAACTCGTCCCCAAAAACAAAAATTAATAAAAGTCAAATTTAAAACAAGAAAACTTTTGCAACGTCTTTTCATTTCCCAAATTTTGGCATTTCATAAAATCATCGCATTGTAAATTCATTCAAAAAAATCAAAAGAATTGTCGGACTGATTGGAATTGACTTTTATTTAATTTTTGGTTTGTTTTTATTTCAGATGCGTTTGTGCTGGATTGTGTTGAGTTTGTTTTTGTCTCCGATTTTTGGAACTTCTTACGTGGACTTTACAGACATGAGCTCCTACCACTCCACTCCTCACGACAACCACTACGTAGACTTTACAGACATGAGCAACCAGCAAGGTCAATAACATTTACTAATAATAATATTTACATTCACATTTTTAATTGAATAATAATAAATATATTTTGAAATGCAGAAGGGGTGGAGGGGAGTTACGGGTTGAGGGAAGGGGAAGACTCTAAGACGTCTGTTGCAGTCAAGTCCTCCTCGGACTCTACGGAAGAAAAGGGAATGGTGTATTTAAAAAGACTTGTTGCTTCCATACTCAGACAAATGAACGTTCGGGTACAAAATTTACTTCTTTACAAATTTCTATTTATTCAAAAAGGTTTGTTTGGATTGGATTTTTAAATAAATTTTTAAATTGTAGAGTCACGTGTTTGGTCCTGGAGAGGCGATAACTCTGGATCTTCAGGCGGAGTTGTTTCACGAAGACATGGCCATCCTGACTCAATTCCTCAGCAGCAACCAACCAGACGATTATCTGCACAACGTGGACAGAATATTTTCAAATATCATCAAAGTCGTTCCTCCTCCCTTGTCCAGTGCCTTTGAATTCGACCCTAGTCAGTTCCATCTTTTTTACAGCCTCAAGGTCAACAACCAAAACCAAAAATTATTCCTCCATCTCCAACAAGTACAAATAAATTTTATTTTGATTTTGACATTTTAGTTTTGGCTGTTGCTGTCGACGTTGTCGGTGGTTGTGTTTTTGATTTTGACGTTGGGCGTTCGGACGATTTTCGCTCGTTCTCCGATGCAAATGGTCTTCTACGCTTTTCTCATCATTTTCGTCGTCAGCTGCGTCTGGACATTCGCCAATCTCTACGAAGTAAAAAAAACACAAAACAATTCATCACAAATTTTAAATTTGAAATAAAAAATATTGTTTGATTTGTTAGGACGCCAAGTCATCGCATTTTTCCAAAATAGTGCAGTCGCCTTCGACTCCAAAAGACTGCGACTTTGATAATTTCGGAATGATGAGTTCGTTTTTGTACTTCTTCCGTGTTCACGTCGCTGGATGTAAATAAAAAAGAATTTTTAGAAATAAGAAAATTTTAAGAGGGCAATGAATGAATTGTTGTTTTGATGTTTAGTTGAGGATCGTTGTGAGCAATATTACAAGACGACGATGAAGGACCCTCTGTGGACGGTGAGTCCCGTCGAAGCAATTTCTAAAAGCTTTGCCGTTCTCGTCTTTGCTCCCCTCGACTACATGGGCACCAAATTGGGACTCTTTTTTGGCGGAATTCTGAAAGGAGTGCCTTTCTGGCTCCAACCCATCTTCATCTTCTCCATCTTCATCTTCCTCTTCTTTGGAATCTTTGGCTATCAAGTCAGAACTCCATTCATGAGGTCAATAAACTCAAAACAATCAAAATTTAAATTCATTTTATGTCTTATGAAATGAAATTAATAATTAATAATTATTTTAATAGCATAATGCCAGCAAGTAGAGAGTATGGTGAGCCTGGAAGACTGGAGGGCCGCAGAGAACAAAGTTTGGTGCGAGTTTTAACCCGTGACGTTGCAACGGACACGTCGGATTTATTGACAGCCTCATCTTCTCAAGCGTCTTCCCTACCAAATGAAATTAGAGGCGGACGGAGTAACAAAGTGATTGAAATTGTTCATAAATTATTCAGCTACGCCATTTCCCTTGGAGATTTTCTTCTTCGTCAATGTCCGGGAGGCGACATTCGAGAATTCCACAGTGCTGGAGAAGACGTGCGAAGGGATTCGGGGGACAGGAAGATTGATGTGGTGAGAGTTAGAGGCGTGGAGGATTTACGAAACGACAACAATGTGATAAATGAAGAAAGAGGAGGAGGTGGTGGTGGTGGTGTGGAGGAGGGGGCGGGGGAGGAGGACGAAGGAGTTTTCGAAGATGCGGAGATGGCGTTTGATTATTTGCGTCGGTGGGGAGGGATGGAGGAGGGGGCGGAGTTTTCGGAAGAAGGATGTTGATTTTGTTGATTGAGTTGTTGGTGAGGGAATCAGAGTGTAAAAAGGAGTGCAAGTGATGTACGAGTGAAATTATTTTTGCGCAGCGTTGGCAACGGGGCCAAGTCGAAAGTTGTAAATATTTTTATATAAAGGACTTGTTCTTGTCTTGTGACTCCTCAGTTGGCTTCAGTCCCTCAACCCTGCAACAACAATGAAAACCTCCGTCCCAAACACAAAAACATTCTTCACTCACAAAACAATCTTCCGCCTCTTCTTCTCCACTTGCCTTCTCCCTATACTCTTCAACAACCAACAAGCAAATGCACAGCCTCAACCATTCAGTCCCAGTCTTCCCATCAAACACGTAACTATAACAACAAATATTCTTCTTCTTCTAAAGTCTCGTCACTAATTCCACTCTAATTCTCTTACACAAATTTATTTCAGCATGGACCGCAGCAGCCCGTGAATCCCTACGAACGCGTCTCTGTCAACAGTCAACCAATTCAAAAGTCCCACTACGCAAACGTCCTTCCCAAACAAAATCCCACTTCCGCCCAACAACAACATTCTTCCCACTCACACCCCAGTCACCAGCAGCAACAACAATTGTCGTCTCAACAGCAGCAGCAACAACAACAACCGCCGCAGCAACAGCCAAGTGCTTCCAGCATTTTGCAACAGCAGCAACAGCCGCAGTCGTCTCAATCTCAATCCAGACCCATTCAAAATGGTCCTCCAAGAGTTGGTGGTGGCGGAGGATTTATTGGCGGAGGACAGGAGAATTACATTCCGGGAAATAACGGATACAACAAAATCAACGTCAAGAGTGGAGGTCACTTGGCCAACAACAAGGTCAGTCTTTTTTAATTTAATTTTTTTCTTTTGGTTTTGGCCTTTTGTCTTTGTTCTCCCATCGCTTCATCGCTTGGTTTTGTGATTTGTGAACGGCGGTTGTGTGTGAAGATTAAGACGAAGAAGAAGACGTGAGGTTGTTGATGAGGAACGTTTTAGTTTGAGTGAAATAATTGTTAGTAGGGCATTGAGTGTTTGAGCAGCGGAGCGTTGAAGGATTTTTGATTCTCGTAGAGTTGAGTTTGAGTTTGAGTGCGTTGAGGCGAATCGAAGGCGAATGTGTCAAGCAAAGCAGAGCGTGACTCCAACATTTCTTTTTTCCCAACAGCCCCACCGACAGCAGCAGCAGCAGCAACAAGGACTCAGAAATAAACCCCTCACCTCGAGTGAAGAACTAGAACTGGAATACGAAGAAGAACAAGAACCCGACAGACTCACCGTTCTTCTCCAGACCTCTAAATTTCAGTGCAGTGGCAAGAAGGACGGCTACTACGCCGACGACACTCTCAACTGTGAGGTCTTCCACTATTGTCAAGACGGAGGAAAACATTCCTGGCTCTGTCCCAACCAATTTGCATTCCACCAGGTAGTCATAGTAACCAAATGTAATATATTTCATCAATGACGTCATCGTATGAATTGCATAATAATGTTTTTGTTTTAGGTGCATTTGATCTGCGTGCCTCCTTCTTCCGACAACATTTGCAAGCAGTCCAGTCAGTTCCATTTCGTCAACGAGTATTTGTACCGGCCCATCAACGAGAAGGAGGCTGCCGCCACCAACGGCACTTTGATTTATGCGGACCGTTATTATCCAGACGGGTATTCTGTGGGAGTAGACATGATGCCTTACGACTCTATGGACGACAACAACAGCAACCAAAGTCTCCGCCCTCAACAACCACCAGTCAACGCACATCCTCCTCAGAGGAAGCATGGACAACCTCATCAACAACCTATACCTCATGGTGGTCACCACACCAAAGGCGGAAGCAAAAACGTGTTTTTCTCTCCGGAGAGCATTAACATTCCTCTGAGCGAAAGGCGGGCGGTGGTGAACTCTCCGCGACCGAACCCGAAATACGACTACGACGAGTATTAACTTTCAATTAAGTCTTAATTCCCACAAGTCCAGTTTTTGTTAAAGTTTGTCTTTTTTAGTTAATTGTTTCCCTGCAAACGAAAAATGTTATTCCGGAATTGTTTTTTAGTTTTTACGATTTAGACCACGTGCGATTTAGCAGAGTGGATTTGATTGTTGGTGGAGAATGAATTAGCCAAGGACGACTTTAGTGCTCCTTTTATTTACATTGTACCTTTAAGACACCCGTTTTAGAATAATTTTAATTTAATAATTATTGCAACAAGGACTCCTTGTTGTTGTCCCACTCTCATTTTGCAGAATATTTAGAAATAGAACCAGAACAGCTGTTTGTTAAAGTTTAAAGAATTGTTGAAGGTGCATTACTTAACTCGTAAATAAATAATTAAATATTATTCAACCAATTACCAAAATTCATCCCTTCATTTATTTTATGTTCCTCATCAAATCTCAAATCACTCCAAACATCGAAACATCTCACGCCCCAAACGCAATACGCAAAACTCTTCGTATCATCGAAAATTAATTATTTTATTACATCATTCATCATTAACAATTACTCATTTCATTAATTCGCAATTACATGTTAGTCTTATTTCATCCACCAATTAAATTTATTTCATAAAATAAACAAGAAATCAAATTGAAGTGTATGAATGTATGTAGGTATTTCACTAGAAAGAACAAGGAGCTTTATCATGTTTTATATATATATATACATAATATATTAATGACACAAAAGCATAATTTAAACACATAAAGTACATTTTATATGAAATTATTATAGTATTTTAGTTGATTAAAGAAGATCAGTTCCTTCTTTAATCAACTAAAATACTATAATAATTATCTCTCTTAGAAGGTATGGCCATAGGAATAAATAAATGAATCCTTCATCCAGACTTTAACCGCATTATTTTGATATTTGCTGTTATTCGGTGGATGAAAATTCATCCACCATTTCATTTTTTTAATTTCTATGGCCATACCTTATAAGAGAGACGGTTTCCATGGCCTTGGAACTGATAATATAAAGCAGGCATAGATAGAATAATACGTGCTACATAGCCATTTCTCCTTCTAAACCAGTGTTGAGGCATATTATACTAAAGTCCATGTTTAACAAGTATTTTATCCTTATAATAAATCCTGCTTTGATTTAGAGTGTATCTTTTGAGTGAACAAATTTTTACATACATAAACAAAAATATTAAACTATTATGCTCAACTTTTGAATAAGTTAGTATATATACGTGTTATAGCACGTAGATAGTCAAATGAAGTAGGAACTAGGAAGGCTAGAAGATAATTCAAAGCCCAAAGAAAGGTCTGTAGTCTGTAGTGAAGTCTTGTGAAGGTACCATTCCATCAGTTAGGATTTAGCATTAGCAGCGTGACAGATTTCGTGAGGACTACGCCCGAAATGGCAACTGAGAAATTCGACATAACAGGTAATTTTTTACTTTAAGATATTCTCAATCAACTCCAGTTCCAGCCATCATCCAATTTTCTCTTCCAGCCAATCCTTCTAAACCTCAAAGAAAGCTAATCAGGTAAAATCTTGTTTTATGTATTTTTTATCTCTAAATTCTTATTTAGAATGCAATACCAATTACTAAAAGAGTGAATTGAAAACGAATAGTAATTGACCATTCTTAATATCTTATTGTTGAATTCTATTTTTTTTAAATAGAGCCAGTTGGAAATGTAAATGAACGTCTGGTGATATGAAACTTCTTGAAATTAATTATTATAAAACATTATTATTTGTTATAGATCAGAATTTTGAGCTGAATTTATTAGGGAACCATTTATTATCGTGGATTTAGTGCAACAATCGAAAAAGTAGTGTAATTAATTAATTTGCAGTTTTGTGACACCTGAGAGAGAACAGCATAGAGCTGACCAGAACAGCTGTTTGTTAAAGTTTAAAGAATTGTTGAAGGTGCATTACTTAACTCGTAAATAAATAATTAAATATTATTCAACCAATTACCAAAATTCATCCCTTCATTTATTTTATGTTCCTCATCAAATCTCACATCACTCCAAACATCGAAACATCTCACGCCCCAAACGCAATACGCAAAACTCTTCGTATCATCAAAAATTAATTATTTTATTACATCATTCATTCATTATTAACAATTACTCATTTCATTAATTCACAATTACATGTTAGTCTTATTTCATCCACCCATCAATTTCATAAAATAAACAAGAAATAAAATTGTTGCAGAAATAGAGCGAAGTAATAAATGAAATGGTTGGCATGACATAATTGGACATTTGAGTCGTAATTCATAAATTGTGTTTAATTTTTGGTGTGTTGTGAATTAGCGTGTAGATTGTTGAATAAAATGATAAATGTAAATTGTGAGTGTTGGAAAGGAAGGAAGAAGATTGTTGTCAAGAGAACTGCGTTGATGAGTATTTGATGATTAGGATAGTTTTATTGTGGGACTGTGACTGGGAGTCGTTGGCTTTGTTGCTAATGTGATTTGTATTTATATTTAGCTCATAGCCATAGCAATAAGAAGAATATTGTTGTGTTACGCTGCGTGTTGAATTAAATATTGTTGTTAAGGAGAAGAGCGTGTGTTGTGTGTTGAGAGTTGAGAATATGAGAATGAGCACAGTGGAATGTCCTCGGGGCATTTGAGAAACTCGTTCAAGTGATGTTCGTCGTCGCAAGTTGTTTGATTGGATTTTATGTGTGGTGTTTGTTGAGAGTTGAGACTGCGAGAGTCTCGGCTCAGTCTCGCACTTTAATTGCACTTTAACTTCTTCCCCTTTAACTCACATTAACAACCAACGGCTAATATCAACCTACACTTTAACTTACTTTACTTTAGCCACGAACAAGCCCCTCCTCTGCCCCCCTTTCACAAAGTCCCCTGCCCCTCCCTCCCTTTCCCCCTTCCCCCGACAACATTCGATCACTCCACTTTATTTCATTTCTTGCCCCTTTCGTCTCTTTTCAGATTGTGTTGGTGTGTTGTGTGTGTGAGACGCTGAGAGTCTCAAGTCTGTCAGTTCAACAATCAACGCAAAAATACCGTACCATCGCAACCGACGCAAAATCTCACAATTGGCAAATTGGCAATTCTGAATTTCTTGAAACAATCTTGCACTCGTCTCGAGACGTCTTGTGTTTCACTTGCAAGATTTATTTTATTCAGGCAGTCAAGTCACTTGAAGGGAGTTGCAGCGACAGAGTTTCAAGTTGCGTTGCAGTTGAGTGGAGTTGTCTCGGCGACGCTTTGATGGATTGTGGTGGTCAGAATTACATTGTCGTCACTCGTCTTTGAACTTTCAAAACTCTTCGTCTTCTTCCGCATCCTCCGCAGCAGACACTCGAGAAAACTATCTTTAGACCAGTGCAGGAATTCGTGGAGACTTTGTGTTAGTTGTTGTTAATTGTTGGTTGGGATGGAAACAAGAAAGGAGAGCAAGTCATAAAGTGACTCGGTGACTTGTTTGTTTTGTTCGTGTCTGTGAATGAGAGTTGACTTGAGACTCAACTCTTTCTGTCTCTCCGACGTCTGAGTCTTTTGTCTGCCACTGCCACTCTCTTCTTCCGCAGTTAATCCTCCGACCAGTGTCGTCTTGGTGGCCCTCAGCTGTGACTCTCATCCATTCCTCTTCCTCAATCATTCTTGTCCTTTTCCTATTTTTAGATTTTACTTTTACACTTACACCGCTCTCCGACAAAGCAATACAAAACCAACAAACCAAACACACATCAACACACTTTGTCCATTGGAGTCGTCGTCGTCGTAGGAATTGTTAAAGTGTTGGTGGTTCAAGTGACAAGAAAATTGAAAAGTCAAAAGTGTTGTGAAAATGAGTTTAGTTTTTGTTTGACTCTGGAGGAATTATGCGATGAAATGTTCCAGTGCTACTCTTGTCACAAGTCACACCCACCTCCACCATCACCGCCACCGTCAATTCCAGCCACAACCAAATATCTCTACCACACAATTCTTCCTAAGCATTCCCTTGCTACAAACACCGGAAGAAGAAGAGACCAACCAAAAGTCGCAACCAAAAAAGACACAAAATCTCAAGCGAGAAAATAAAATGGAACAATGAAAAGAGATGTTTTCGCTTCCGCTTTTCTCTTATCTCGTAAAATCAATTCTTTATTTTTTCTCATTTTAATTTTAATTGTAATTTAATTAATTTAATTGTTAATTATTTATTTTAATTTGGTTCAGTAATTGTTTTGAGTGGAGCATTTGGAGTGGAGGACGACGAAATTCACGATCGAGAAATTCTTCGTTCCGTCATCACAAGTGTTCGTCAATGGCAACAGAGAAAATCAAATCACAGGTACCTTGGAGACTTCATTTATTTTTTGACTAAATAAATTTCTTAGAAATAAACAATAATTTTAATTAAAATAAAATTAATTTGTAAAAAGAGTGAAGCGGGACGAGGAGATTGTTTGTTACGGGGAGTTGGGTTGTTTTCGTGACGAAGGCCCTTTTGATTATTTGGACACTCTGCCGAGTCCTCCGGAGGAAATTGATACGCGTTTCTTTTTCTTCACTCGGAACACGGAGGAGATATTTTCGTACTTTAACTACACCCTGATCGCCCAACCCGTGTACAACTCGAGCAACCCCACGAAAGTGATAATCCACGGATTCGGATCGACTTGTTCCAGAGAATGGGCCCACGAAATGAGAGCAGCCCTTCTGACAGTGGTAAGAAATTTATTTTTATTTTCTTTTTGTGATTTGTGAATAATTTGTTAGAAATTGTTTTGAAAAGAGAGACTTGTATTCATTGAGTGTAGAATTCATTGTAGCTTGTAGTTGCAATTAGAATAATGTAAGAATTACAACAATGGAGAATTAGAATGAAGAATGAAGAATTGTATTTGTAGTTTGAGTGTTGAGTGTGGGAATTGGAAAAAGAGTTTTGTGTTTGTTGAAGAAAGAAAGAAAGAAAGAAAGAGAGGAGAACAGGTTTGCTTTGCAAAGGTCAGTAGAGCGAAAAACGAGTGCATCTTTACATAAGACAACAACTAATCACACATTCGCAATTTCTTCAATCTCATAGCAACCAACTCGAAGCAAACCAACTCTTAGCAACTCAACTCAACATAAACATCAAGCAAGATGAGTTTCATTTGTTCAACAAAGTCCATGTTCATCGCCAAACAATGAGAGAATTGAAAATGGAGAGATGCGAGCAACAACGGCACGTCTCTTGGTTCTTGGTTGTTGTTTGAAGCCTTGCCTTGCGTTGAAATGTTGAATGTTCTGAATGTTGTGTAGTTCGTTATAGCAACAAAGAAATAAATGCAACGAACCGTCATCTTCTCCTTCGTTCTTCTTCAATTCTCATTCTCCAAATCAAATCTCACACACATTATTCCCCAGCCAACACATTTACATTCAACATTCATTCTTCTACACTACACTTGTCTTATTCCGTTGCTTTTTGGTTCTTGTAAATTGTTAATGTTCAAAGCGGGGCGAGTTGAGACTTGACCCATATTGAATTACAATTCACAATTCACGTTCAACGTTTGCCTTTGTTGAGTGAGGTTGAAGCAGAAAAGGGTTTTGAGTATTTCATGCTCTCTCGCTCCTCAACTCATCCACTCCCTAATTCTGAAACTGTAATTAGTAATTAATCACAATTACTCAAATAGTGTGACGTGTGCCGTGCACTCAAATCCAACTCTGACGTCATCCCACTCTAATTAAGGCACTCACTCAATTCATTCCACACCAATTCCCACCTTTCTTCTTTTCCATTCATTTCATTCTTAAATTTAATTCTTAATTGAATTCATTAAAAGTTAAATAATAATTCTTTTGTTGTTGTTGTGTAGGAGGATTGCAACGTGGTTTGTGTCGACTGGGAAAACGGAGCTGCCATTCCAAATTATGTCAGAGCTGCTGCCAACACCAGACTCGTCGGAAAACAGGTTCAAGTCTTTTCTCCCTTTTTTACTACATTCACTTAAACTTGTCAAATCAACTCTTCACCAATACGTCACGTCTCCAAATAACAACAACAATAACAATTTGGAGTAATGTGCGGTCTTGTGGCTGTAGCTGTGGCTGCTACCGCACAGCACAAGAGGAACATGACATTGAGACGAGGATTGATATTTTGTATGAGACTTGCGTTGGAATTGAACGAGAGAATAAGAAGGAGAGATTTGCTGTTGGCATTGGCATTGAATGTGCAATAAGAGACTGTACTGCGAGGACTGATTTTTGTTTTGTTGATGTTTGATGTGTGCGAGGAAGAAGTTGTTAAAGAAGAAGAAGAAGAATCTTTGAAGAAGGAAGAGAATGAATGGAGGAAGAAAGAGTGAATGGATGTTTAAAAGTTATTTTATCACTTGGACTTTAGAAAGTTTCTTCTTCTTGTTGTTGTGCGTATTCTTGCAGTTGTTGTTGTTGTTGATGTTGTGGATGGAGTGAATGTATTTACAAGAGACGTCTGCTTCGTTGCTATGGAAGTTGCTCATTGTTCAAATTGTTTTGGATTTCTAGGTCGCCCATTTGCTTTTGTGGCTCAGGGAGAGACTCGGAAGTCGAACAGAAGACTTTCATCTCATCGGATTCTCCCTTGGGGCACACGTCGCAGGATTCACCGGACAGGAAGTCAAAAACATCTCCAGAATTACAGGTACAATTCATTCATTCATACAGCATCATCATAAGTCCCTTTTGTACTTAATTTTTTAACATTTTCTTCATTTTAGGACTTGACCCTGCGGGGCCTTTGTTTGAGTCTTACGACCACCGCGTTCGTTTAGACTCTTCCGATGCCAATTTCGTGGACGTCATTCATTCCAACGGAGACTCCCTCCTCATGGGAGGACTCGGCAGCTGGGAACCAATGGGTACCAATTTTATTTCCTTTCATCTCTACTCTCATCACCACAGCAACGCATTTTCATTTTATTTTTTGACTTAAGGTCACGTGGACTTTTACCCCAACGGAGGACGAGTGCAGAAAGGATGCTCAAATCTTTTCTTGGGGGCTGTCAGGGACTTCCTTTGGTGTAAGAATTTCAATTCTTTTCATTTCATTATTCAAATCTCATCCTAAATTTTATGAAAATTAGAAAAATTTTGTTTCTTTTGATTTCAGCGGCTTCAAACGGGGACGGTCGTAGTTTGTGCAACCACCGTCGTGCGTACAAATTTTTCACGGAGTCTGTGTCTCCGCATTGTCCATTTCCTGCGTTTTCTTGTGAGAGCTACGAAAAGTTTTTGACTGGGGCTTGTTGGGACGTGAACCGTTCTTGCAACATGGGATACTACGCAGACAGAAACGCCAAAAAAGGACTTCTCTACCTCGTCACAAGAGACGAAGAACCCTTCTGTGGTAAAAATTAAATTTATTTCGCCCTCTCTAATTAATTCAGTCGAGCAATTAATTCACAACACATTACAATTACCATAACAACCCTTACATAACAACAACAATATTGCAACATGTGCAACTATAAATGTTTATAAATATTTATAAGAGTAACGCTGTTAAATCAAATCTTATCTTCCCTCGTCACGCTTTACGTTTCCGGAAGTGTCTTTTACTCTTTTGCTCTTGTTCTGCTTCAAAATCCACCTGTTCTTATTTCTTGTTATTGTTGTTGTTGTTTTCTCACGTAACGAAATAATTTATTTATTTATTTATTTATTTGAGGTGGGTTGGGTTTGGGTCTGTTGCGAAATGCAGGCGTCGTGTGTTGTTAATTAAATGAGTGTGTATTGTGGTTAGGAAGACATGGTAACGAGAATAGTGTAATTGAATATAATAAAATAATAATATTAGTGTTGTGTGTGAGTGTACATGGGAGGGGTGGTAATGTTGAAAAGAGAGGTATAGGATAAGAGTGTTGTAATAATAAATGAATATGGTTGCTAAGGCCACTAAGGCATGTCGAGATGGAGTGTAGATTAGAAGGGAGGAAGGAAGGAAGGAAGGAGAGAAAGTAGAGTGATTATTTATTTATTTATTCTTATTGCTCTGCCTCGCTAACTCACACTCAATTCTTTCTTCACGCCGCGTGTAACACATTCGAGCTACCTAAATACATACAAAACACAACACAATTACAACAACTCCATTATAACTATAGCAACAACTTCTATAACAATAATATCTCTTCAAAAAACACTCACGGAACTAACAAACTGCAACGCAAAATATTCCTCGTGTAAATGCAACAAAGCTTTTAAAGTTCTTGTTCTTGTTCGTGGCAAAGAATAAAATCTGACACCACACAAAACTCATTCCTCCTCCTCCCATGACTACCACTTTCAGTTCATACTTGAGACGAGGAAATTGCCAACAAATCTCAATATTATTCTCACTCAGTTTTCCTTCTTTTCTTTTTGCAGCCAATCAGTTCCGACTGACAATTGAGAGCAGCCCCAGCGCTGCACCCATTTCCACCTACGGAGGAATAGAGGCCATCATCATCTCCAAAAATCTCAACGAAAGTTTCGTCGTCACGCAGTAAACAAATTGCTAATATTAAATATTACTTCAATAATTCAATTAATGCATCCATGACGTCACAACCAAGTAATATTGTGACGTCAGAGTCATGAAATTAATGGAGCTTGAAATGAATGATGATGTCATAGTAATGAAAATATTGTAATCAAAAGGTCGTTGAAGGACAACATGGTGGCTGGGAGTGTTTTGCAGCGAATGGTTGTCGCCAACCCTGCCATCACCGACCCCATTAAAATCCAACTCAAGTACACGGCGTATCAAGGATGGCTTTACAGCGGCATTTCCAGATGGTCCATGGATCGTCTCATCGTCATGAGTGCCTTCGGAAAAAGGTACAATTAATTGCTAAGTAGTTTTTGCACAAAGTTCTAAAAAGGAATTGGTGGCAAATAATATTTTGGTTTTGGTGTTCAGTGTAAGTTTTTGCACGAGGGGATTGTTGCTTCCGTCTGGAATTCCGGTGACTGTGACTCTGACGCCTGGAATTTGTACAAATGGCTTCCTTCCTTCCAGCAGACCCATTTACTACCCCTACGAAAACTTACTGGCTCCGGTCGTCAGCGTAAGTTCAACTCTCGCTTAAGTTATTTCTTCTTCAAAGTTTTTTTTTTGGAGTTGTTTTTAATTTTTTTTTATTGATTTTGTAGCCTGAGGGAAATCATTTACCTGAGAATTCTTCGGAGGTGATTGACTTTTCTTACCCGCTGGACAAACAAGAGGCGAACAAGACGGAAGTGAAAATAAAAATTTGTCAATTGGTGGAAGTGAATTCGACGTTGGAGTGCAACGAGTGGAACAACACGATTCCAAAATACGAAGCCGCCGACCCTGACGTCATTCTTCCGCCGCAGCTGCAATACATTTTGTACCAGTTGGAAAGTGCAGGACTGGGCCACCTTCAGAACAAATCCTCTTCCTCCAAAGTCATCACTCGTCCCACCCCTTTGTCCAGAGCTCTCAAGGGACGAGTCGTTTTGTTGCCCGGCAGAAAAGGACGCAACTTTGATTTTGTTCACAACGGCTCTCTTAATGGAGCGAAGAGTGCTGCGGGGGGTCCCAACGGACAAGTGGACTTCCTCTACGAAAGACATGTCCACCACCACCCTCCACTTCAACCCCCCGCACCACCCCCACCACCATCCCCCAAAAACAACGTGCACTTGAACCTGAACGGACATGCGCCCATTGTCCACGGCGTGATTCACAACAACCAATTAATCCGCAACGACAATTCCCCCTCCATGAAAAACGTTCACATTTCTGTGCCACTCAAAGAATTGCAGCAACAACAACAACAACCCCACAAATATCCCCCACCCCCTCTTTCCCCTCCCAGTTACATCCAGCAACAACAACAACAACAACACAACATCCATTCATTACAACAACAAGCTCCTCCTGGAAGTGAATTCATTTCCAAAATCTCTTTTCCACCACAAGTGTCTCTTCCGCCAAGTCACTCCGTCCACTTGGCGCATCACGGCAGCAACAACGTCATTGTCGGAATGCAAAAGAACAACAAAATGTCTGGAATTATTCCTGGAGAAAGACAAGCTCCTCCTCCTTCCCCTGCTTCGGGGAATATTGTAATGAACCACAACAACAACAATCAGCAACAACAACAAAGTGCTGCTACCGCAGCAGCGATGCATAATGTTCCTACTCCATTACAACAGTCACACAGCGTACAAAACATTCCATTTCAATTACAAACTGGACAAAGTCATGCACAAAGTCTTGGACAAAGTCATGGACAAAGTCATGGACAAAGTCATGGACAAAGTCTCCCACCCCCACCAATCGCACCTCCAACGTCACAACAATCCACTCTCAATATTTTGCACTCACCACAACAGCAACAACAGCAACACCCAAACAATGGCCAAAGTGTTTCACCACCTCCCCCCTCTTCAAATCAACAGCAACAACACGCTGGACAAATGGTGACAACTGCAAGTGAAATTTCTAGCAGTCCAGTGATCCCAGTGCTACAACCAAATGTGCAGCAGCAGCAGCAACTACAAGGAGATCACTTACAGCAATTACTTGTCCATAACACGAATGTTAAAAATAACAATCCGCTGGAAACGAATGTTCAAAACATTGGAAATCTTGTCCATGAAAATATCTTGGCTCAGGACAAGTCTTTTAGGGAACAAGGAACGCAGGTGGTGGTTGTCAATGATGGGGGAACGGTTGTTGGTGGAAGTTTGTCCATGAGTGTCGTGTCTATTCCTAGTCCTCTCCAGCAGCAACAACAGCAGCAGCAGATTGGAAATAATGTCCAGCAGAGTATTCCTCTTCAGCAGACAACGGGGCCGTTGATTCCTCCAAGTGGACCTCCGCAGCCAAACGTGGGGCATTTACATGACACAACCAACCACCACCCCCAACAGCAGCAGCAACAGCAACACCACCACCAGCCAAAAGACTTAAGCCAACGATCGTACACACGACGTCCGTACCGCAAAGGCGGTCATGTTACCACGAAAGGAGGAGGTGGCGGAGGATATTACATCGTTCCGTTTTTCCGCCCTGCGAGGAGAAACGCCAAACTTTTCTACGACGACCGCTACAGAAATTAATTTATTTGCAAACAAACAAAAAACGTTTCGTCTTTTGCCATTTTATTTTTACTGTGATCAAAGAACAAAAGAAAGGAAAGATGAAAGGGAAAGATGTTCATCTTCAGATCCACTTCCGGTAGTTTGGAACAATGTGCAGTTGGATGTGTTTTGTGGAGGGACTGGAAGAAGAAAGAAAGAAAAGGAAATCGGTGCTCGAGAGTTTGAGACTCTATTTTTTTAAAACTATTTTTATATTTCCGTCGAATGTTACACAGGCGTCATTTATGTGACAGTGACGTCATTATTTTATTGTAATTGCAGGCAAGAAAAGTTAAATGGTTTTCTATATTTTTGTAAATAAATTTAACGGCAGCATTCAAAATGAATACACGCATTTGTCCACTTTCTTATTCACTCCTAAATCTTTCATCACAGGCGTAGCCAGCATTATGTTTCGGGGGGGGGGGGTCTCAAAACATGAGGTGCATATGTGCTCATTTTCGCAATGGTTAAAAATGAAGATTTTTTCACTTTTTATGAGTTTTTATTACAATTAAAATTGATAATTGGTAATTAAAGTTAAAATTATGATTCATTTATTTCTCTTCCTTTCACTGTCGTTTATTTATGTTTGATATTTTGAATGAAAAAAAAGATTCAGCCTTGGTTACATGGCCGTGGACTTGAGTATAAACATTAGGAGGGCCGACAATCCTCCCGAAACTGGAACCGTCACCAGCCATGCAAATATTATGTTCCTACGCAAAACCAAAAATGAGAAATTTCCATGACAACTGTAGTCATTGAAGTGTGTTTAGTTTTTGTTACCTAAATAGTTTCCAATCCACACCGCCCTTGGTGCGCAGCCATCCCACACAAACTACAGAACCCACTTTACAATGCGTCGTGCTGATCGGAAGTCCGATTTTTGAAGCCACCAAAACTGTCATCGCTGCTCCGATCTCAATCGTAAACCCACTAAAATATAATTCATATTTCAAATCAATTTTTTTAAGTTTAAAATTAAAACTAATATTTCTTCACACTTTAGGAACAGAAGAAGGAAAGGCAGGCATTTGTCAATTATAAAGGATTGGCATAAGAAGGGGAGAGAAACAGGGAAACATATTATAGACATATTATACCGTATGAATTATTCAATATTCTAAGCAAATTCAATGCTTGTGTCTCTAGTGCACAATCTACCCATGGATGGATATTTTTGTTTTAGAGAATTGTGATGTACACTATTCACTTCCCCGTGTATTTACGATCGGACCAACTTTAAAAAATTGTACAAGGTACTAAATTCGGATTTGAATTAAAAGATTTCCCTATATCCGCCATCTTAAAGATTTTCCTTTTTTATTTTTTACGCCCAATTTTACACATCAGAGGAATTATCAGAGGAAAGAGTTTGAAAAGGCTATCACCTAAGTCCTAACTCGAAACCCGGAACCCCTTTTTTAAGTGCCTGCCTTTCCGTTGTTTATTTTCTAAGTATGCGGTATTGAGAGAATTTATTATAAATGGAACAAGAATTTTTATTTTTTATAAATGAGAGTGAACCTTGAAGGAGTAATTTTGGTCAAGTCTTCTCCCATGGTTTTGATGACCCTGCGACCCCAGATCCACAGACCGAGGGAGATTCCGACTCCCCCGTAGACCAACAGCCAAATCGGAGTTTGAGTCTTTTGTTCGATAGACCCTTCCTTGTACACCAACCAAAGAGCGATCAAAGGTCCAATCGCGTTGCTAAACATTTCACAAATAATTTCAATTTCAATAAAAATTAAAGCTAAAAGCTTTAAAGGACCTTAGGAAAGTACCTGACGTCATTGCCGCCGTGGGCAAAGGAGCCGAAGGCTGCTGTGAGAATCTGTAGAAATGAAAAGAGTTTTCCAACACCGGGTTGGTCTCCTGTGTCAAGGGCTGGGTCTGTGATGACGTCCAACTGTCCTTCAACATCGGGTTGTTTGATGAGGGGAACGGCGCTGCTGTTGGGACTCAATCCGTCCATTGGAATGACCTCCAACTTGTCCTTGTAAAACTCCTTGTCCTTCACAGAATCTGAAACACAAACACACAATCAATTCATTCTTCATTCATCAAAACAAACATTTCCTTGACAACCAAAAAAGAAATCTTTTTTTATTCGAGTTAGTTAATGGAGGAAGAAAGGATTGTTGAATAATATTAAAGTTCATTCACACGTGCACGCGCATGCGTGTTGTACTTTCGTACCTGCCACGCCATTCCCTATCACAAACACGACAGGCGGGTCCTTGACTGCACTTGTTACTTCCTCTACAATCAAAAATCAATCCAAAGTTCTTCAATGAAAATCCATCCACCCAAAAAAGTTAATTCCACGCATCCCACAAAACAAATTCCAGACTCGTCCCAAATCAAACTTACGCCCAATCTCCCTCCTCAGTCGCGGCACCATCACCAAATAAACCACCGTCGCTACCAATATAGCAATAAGAGTCGCAATCGCAATCCCCAAAATTGGCTCCGTCCACTTCGGCCAACCTGACACCTCCATCTTTAACACTAAAAATAAAAACAAATTTCTCACTTCCTGGAAACAAAAGAAAAGAAGACAAGAAATGAAATTTGTTTACTGTCTGGTCCGTCGAGGACGATGGAGAGGATGTTGATGAGAATGGTAACACCGTAGAACATTGGCAGAGACGCCAGTCCAGGCTCAATCGGATCGTTCTTGCTCAAAATGAATTTCCGGATTAAGAAAAAAAGACTTCCGGACACAACGCCCGACAGCACCGGAGAAACAAACCAGGAACCAACTAAAACAATTTTATTTTTAATTTTCATATTTTAATTTATTATGAGTGCAGAAATTTATTTTTGTAAATGTTACCGATTTTTCCGAGAGTCCACCAATTGATTCCTGAGAATCCTTTGCTGACGATGGAAAATCCAAGCACAGCTCCGACAATGCTGTGAGTTCCAGAAATGGGCATTTTGAGAAAAGTCGCCAAGATCAGCCAAATGGCACTCCCACCTAAAATCCAGTTTTAGTTGTTACAAATATTTCGGAAAGAATGAAAAACAATTTTTTTGGAGTTGGTTATTGACCTAAGGCTGAGAGATTTCCAAGCATGTACTCCTCGGGCTCCGTTTTATATTCATCGACGTCTATTATTCCTTTTCGTATCGTGTCAGATACTTTGTAGCCTAAGCAACAAATAAAGAGAATAAATTAGCTTGACTTGCCTTAGACTGTGATTTTGTTAATTTTGTAGAAAGAGTGGAGGGGTGGAATGAGAAATAATTTTTGGGGTGTGTGTTTGGGGGTTTTGTGTTTTGACCTAGAAGAACGGATCCTGAAATTTCAAAGATGGTGGCAAGAAGGCAGGCAGATTTGAGTGTGAGGACTTTGCTGCCGACGCTGGTGCCCATGCTGTTGGCCACATCGTTGGCCCCGATTCCGAAAGCAAGGACAAAAGAAACAATAAAGCCGGCGATGGCAATCCACAAATAGTCGTCCATGACAATCATTTTCTTTTCTAAGTCTTTTCCTCTTTTTCCTTTTCCTTTGCCCCTTTCTTTCTTTTATTTCTTTCTTGTTGCGTAGCAAAGGGTCAAGGAATGACAAAATACAAAAACCTGTCAAAAACATTTCAATGAAAAGTAAGGAAAGGCAATGACCTACGAGAGCTGCTCCCAGCATTTCAAAGACAGTTGCTATGACACACGCATTGCGAAGGGAAATCACACCCGACCCTACAGACGTCCCAAAAGTGTTCGCCACATCATCTGACAATCAGTCCACTCAGTTACTTTTTTATTCTTTTTTTTATTTTTTTATTTTTTAATGATTGGGTTTTATTTTTATTTTTATTTTTACTTGCGCCTATCCCTGCAGAAAGGAAGAATGCGACAACAAATCCTGTGATGAGAATCCAAAGAATCTCTGACTGAAATGCGTCCAAATTGGAAATGGTGGAGGAAATAGTTGCTAAGGTGGTTGATAAGTCCATGGTAACAAAAGAGTAAATAAATAAAAAAGGAGGAAAGAGGAGGGTTGTGTTGTGAATGAATTGCGACTAATTTAGGATTTGCGTAGAGGATGTATTTGGAAAGAGAGTGTTGTTGTTTGTGGAATTGTTTGGAGAGTGAGACTGAGACAAAGTCTCTGCCATGTGTGGCCTCAATGAACGTGAACGTCGGAGGAGAATTAAAAGAGTCTTATGGAAAGTGAGTGGGGCTGGAAGTGGCGTTGACGGAGCAACAACATAATCTCCGACACAGAAATAATAAAAGTAAGTGCAACTAGAAGAAGTAGAACAAGACAAGGCCAAGGATCCAAACACAAATCCAGAAATCCAACTCTGTGCTGTTGCTGTTGCTGTGGTTATCTTATCTCGGGATTTTCTCACTCTAACAGCCAACAGACCAAACTCAACTAACTCGTAGAACGTGCTCCATGTCTCACTTAAACCTCCAATACTCTCACTCTAATCAAACACACAAATGTCATAATCACAAAACACCTCTACTCCTACTACTCCTACACTCAGTCAATTGTCCCAAATCAAACATTCTCAACCTATCTCAATTATTTTATCATCTTTTTTCTAAACATATTTTTCTACAGTTACAGGCTTACAGCCTTCACAATTTATTAATTTTTTAAACGAAAAAAAAATTGGTGCCCCAGGGGGAGCATAAAAAACCAGTAGCACCTGAGGTTTACGTAGTCTTTATTCACCTGGGTTTAGATATTAATGATATATACGTTACGAAAAATTCACTGTATTTATAAAGGCATAAAATTTATTAAGAGTAAATGTTCACTGTGTTTCAAACATCAAAACGGTTATGACCGTACCTTATTGGAATAAACTGTTGTCATGGTCATATTGATGTATTTCATAAAGATTGGGTAGGCATGGGTTAATATTTTTGGTGTTTAGTGTTTTGTTATTTGCCGAGTGGAGCGAGGGTTAGAGTAACTGTGGCAACATTATTTAGCATTTAACGAGGAAGAGAATTGTCGTTTGGTGGTGCAATAAATGTTGGCTTTATTTGGATTTGGAGTGGTGTGCTTGTATTTTAGTAATTGTTTCTAATTATTCACTCTACTGCGTAATGTTCAATGTCTATTGTCAACCGCAAAAAGTGGCTTTGTCGCTTATCTCGTAGCAATAGCAACCTAAAAGCCTAATAGGTGACGTGAGTTAAACTTAAAGCTGTATCATCATTATCCTCCTGTCCTCGCTCTCATATCACACTTTTACTTTGTCAACTCTCCCCCTGCACTTTATGCCGTTCCTATAGCTACAACTATATTTATATTCTTATCATAATTCTTGATTACTTTGATTATATCCAAGTGTGCAAAACTTAATTCCATTGTTTCTGCCCAGACTCGCCTCACTTAAAACACTCTGCAAAATGTCACCACCAATTTCAATTATACTCTCCCATGGCAACCTTCAACAATGTGTCCCTGTCGCAACAAACAACAAATACTCCACACTTCAAATTCAATCTTTTTTCATAAATACCTTCATTTCAAAAAATGCGATCCTCACAAATATTTAACAAAAAATAATCATTAAAATGTTAAAAAATTGGACGATATTTGGAGCTTATAATATTAAGCCAACGTACAACTGGAGTAAACATGAAAGTTGGTGTGACAATAGCCGTATACAGGGGGGATTGGATAATTCCCCCAAATCCCATAATATATATTATTTTCCCATTAAAGGGCAAAATATCGCAAAATTTTTCCCAAACATTTCTACCTAATGTTTCGGTGCCCCCCGAAATGGATTTGTAGATACGGCTTTGGGTGCGATAGATTAGTGAACGTTGCATTTGGAGTATTGATGAATTAAAGTAATTAGCGACGGTAAGGTAAAAGAAGCCATCTGGACAGATGTGCGTCGCCATTTGTTGTGATTATTGTAATTGTGTAACTCGATGAATTCCATTAAGAGAAAATAAAAATTTGTTTCAGTGTTGATATAAATTCACGGCACTCATTCACAAACGGGTGAATTCTTATCAAAGAAAGAATTGTGATGTTTAACAATTATCTTCTTGCCTAGTACAACGCTACACTTTTACAAATCCAAATGTCATCAGTCATAGTTGTCAGTCAAGAGTCATGACAACTGAAAAGTGTAATGTACAGCAATAATTATTCGTGTAAATATTTTATAATGACATTTGAAATGTGTTAGGAATTACAAGCAAAGATAAGAAAAAGTCTGATTGTGTTTTATGTTTCATGTCTGTGTCTCATGGCAACTTAATATTCTCATTACATCATGACTCAGTCACTCACTTGATGAGTGGAAAATTGTCCGACTGGATTGTTTCAGTTTGAGACTTGAGTGCAGTCTGAAACTCTGATGTCTGAATTCTGAATGGAAGGGAAAAAGATTTCGACACAACTCTGCCCTCTGTCTAAAGCTGCACTTGTTTCTTGCTATGGGAATTGAATTAAATGCTTTGCTACTTGGCAGCTCGTTTAATTGGAGTGTTAAATAATTTAAGGCAACTCTTTAACTCTTTTGTGACTGTCCCTCCGCAATGCGTCATCTTTTTAATACCAAAATTGATTCATTCATTCAACTGGAGAGACGCTTTATCTTTTACGACTCGATGATCAATGAATGTCGTGTGATAAATGAATGAAGCAATTTAGTTATAAATAGCCATAGTAACATTATCTCTACTCATCCATTCATCACATTCTTATTTTTAATTTGTTTGTTACCTGACCGAGTCGTTTATTGACCAAGTCCTTTTGTGTAGTTTCCTTCGTTGCTCAAGCGACGAGTGTTGCAAAGAAAATATGATTTGGAAACGGAAAGTATTTGTTTGTTTGGTGGGTGGCTTGGTGACGGGGCGACGGGAATATTACGAGAATAATTTTCTTTCTTTGATAAATTACTTTTGAAAAATAAGATTTGCGGGTTATAAGAATGTGGTTTCAAGAAAATTGTGTTGTGACTGGTCGCAGTCAAAATCAAAATTATGAATTTTCTTAATGGATGCAGCGATGGGAAGTTCAATTGTTGTTCTTGCACCGACGGCTGCTGCTGAACAAACAAATCCTCCCTCTCTTCTCACCTCCATCTGAAAACATCAACACACTAAATTTAGTTTTTCAAATTTTAAATTAAATTTCGAAGCTCATTTTTGTGGAGGTATAATATCTGTATGTTTGAGTATGGGATTTATTTATTTGTAATATACAAATTATTGTTAATAAAGAAATAAATGAATGATGTAGAGATCTAAAATTAAATTTGGACGAGTGCCAGTTATTAATGGAGCGAGGGTATTTCGTTTTGAGGATTTGTGCCGACGTCGGATGACGGGGCTTTGCGCACAATTTCCTTCAACTCACCTCAACTCTTTTAAGTTGTAATGTTGGAACTTTATTTTCACTTTCAGATTGAGTGTGACAGGACGGCCCTGTCCCATTTCCCAATTCATTACCTTCATTTCATTTCATTCCTCACTCAAATTCATATTTCAAATTTAACTCATCCACAAATTTATTTTTGATTGAAGCATTTCAGTTTGTTGTTTAGGAGACGCTTGGGCTTTTGCTGGTGGAAGAAGCATGGGATGAGCGTGTGATTGCAAATGGCGGGATAAAAAATGTTCACGCGTTGCTGGGGCTGCAGACGGGAATCAATAAATAACCGCTGTACCTTTTTGGCTGCAACGCAGTCTTTGTTTTCTTTGCTCCTGCCGTTCTATTTTTACTCTTCCCACCTAATTATAATTATCACCCTATCCAAAATTGTCCCTCTCCGATGTCTTCAAAACACCCGTAACATTTTTTTAAATTTAAACCTGGCTTTTCATCACCCATCCCGACAAATTTAATTAGCCCAAAAATAAAATTAAAAAAAGAATTTATATATGAAAGGATCGTACCTGGGGACAGTACACATAGAATGACTTGGTAGAAACAAAAATTGTCAAGCACTAAATGGCTCTGAGTCGATTTTGGTTTTTATTTTGAAGGGACGCGACGTCAACGGAAAGGACAGTGGTCCTCACACGTTAAAATATTCTTTTTCTGTTTTGTTTGTAGGAATAATAATTGAAGAAGAAGAAATTTATGAATGAAGACGGAAGGGACGGTGTTGATTTGTTGGTGGCTGAGATTTTACTACAAGAAAGAAGGAAGACTCTGTCGGAGTAAAGAAAGAAATGTGTTTTGTCGTCGGAGGGGAGGAAGGACGTGTGGCGGATGTGCGCTGATCTTTGGACTTTGCAATTGCAGAATTAACAAAACAAGCAACCAAGGAATATTGAAACACACACAGTCTCAGAACAGAACGGTTGACGGAGCAACAGCAAAATAATGGCAACCAGCACTTTTCTTATCACTCCCTCAAACAATTCTTATCACTCTCAATAAAATAAACGAAGATAATAACAAAAAAATTAATTCTCGTTTGTTGAGTTGGAAACGACGGTCCGTGCAGTCCACTGACTCTCAATTTTATTTTATCGCCGGGTTTTTTTATTCCGATTTTGTATTTTTATTTATTGTTTGCAGGATGACGTAAGCGGTGTGTTGCAAATTGATGTAGAAATATTTTTTGCCAGGGCGACCGTGTTGTCAGCTCTTGCTTCTCCGCCTCAGTCTCAACTCTCAAGCAGAAAAATGTTGCGGACGCCTTTTGGTTACTAATTTATTAATTTATTCTTTTGGATGTTCGTAAGAAGAATATTGACACTTGTGACTTGTAAGGTTAAAGATGCAAATGAAAGAAAATGCAAAGAAGCTCGGGACTCGGAGGAGGAGGAGGAAGAAGGTGGCTGAGAAAGAGACGAAATTAATTTACGTTACAATAATTGTGCAAGTGATCAACTAAAGGGAAAAGGCAACTTGTGTTTGAGCATGTCTTGTCTTAAAAATATCGCAACCCACGCAGTTTTTTTGGATGTGCAATGTGTAATGTGTTTAAGCAGAAAGAGTCAGAGTCAGAAAGGCTTCAACGTAGAAAAGACTTTGCTCACCAAAGCAAAGTGCACGTGTTGTGCACATTCAGAATGTCACCCAGACAACCGACCCATTCCATTCCATACTCCAATTACATTTTCTAATATTCTCAACCACCAACCAATCCACCTTCAAACTTCAAACTCAATAAACTCAAACCCAGTCATACTCCATCCTCAAATAAAACCCTCCATACAAAAATACGCAGAGCAAGAAACTGACACCGAAACACCCAACATAAATGCCCCAAATAAATCTTACCCGTCCTGCACCAATAAATATCCTAGTCATTATTAAAACATATCGTCCACCTTCACCTTTACAAAAATAATATTTCTCTACTCAACTCTTACATTTACATTTACAAAATCATGGCACTTTAACTATTACTGTGTATACAATAATAGCAAAGTTGTTTTCCAACATTATTTCATTGTATACAATTGCAGCATAAAAGTTTTGAAGAATACCCAACTTCAAATTTGGCGTTTGATATTCTTCCACCTTCTCCAAAATAAAAAAAAAATGAAAAAATTACCAATAAAATCAAAAAAATTTGCTAATAAAATCAAAAAATTTACCAAAAAAGTTCAAAATTTTTACCAAAAAAGTTCAAAATTTTTACCAGAAAATTTCAAAACTGTTTAAATTTTTTGTTGAATTAATGAATTTCCACCCTAAATGTAATGCTAGATGGTTTATCGGGAAATGAGTGGGTTATAAAATGTGTAATGAAAATGAGCGTAGGATGATTTTGTGAAATGCTGGAAGTTGTTGGTGTAGTGTTTTTGTGTTGTGTCTCTGCCACATGCGCTTTGCATCTTTTGACAAACACCTCACTTGCAGATTCTCAATTGGCAATCACAAGAATTTCTTTGATGTTTTACACTTGGTGTTTTATGTCTTAGCAGAATGTCAGCAAATGCTTTCTGCAATCAAGTCATGCTCCATTTTTGTCTCTGCTTTTAATTCTTAATTAGAAATGCAATTCACAAGCTCCTCATTTCTAATCATCTAATTACAATCTTTTTTTATCTTCAGTAATATTTCCAAGGTTAATTCAAACATACTTATTTTTAATTTATCTTGACCTTGCAACTTTCATGTTTCAACCCATCGGCTACTTTCAACTTGACCGAACATTTAAACTCACTCATTCAAACCAACGACTTTGTGTTATACAACATTTGTTACAACTTTATGGAAAAATGTCGGTTGTAATTAACACCCGGAATACATACGACATTTGCACGCCTTTGGCCCTAATTCACCCAAATAAATTTGTTATGTATAATTTGTAATTTTTTAATTAAGAAAATAATTTGCTTTAATCAAATCAACTCAGGTATACTTTTTTGCATCCAATGTAACTGGAGCAACCATTAAATGTAAGCTGTTAGTAACTCATAGTAACTCGACGTACATTGGTTGCATCTGTATTTTGAGCTTCAATTTAATTTTTATTAAAATTAGTATTTGCCCTACCTCTGATATAGATACAGCTAAAACCGATGCATAAAATCACATTGAAATGACAAAAAAACATTTTTGGTTGAAAAGTATTTGGTTGTCTAGGAGAAATAGAAATGGAAAAAGTATTTTTGTGGTTACCTTTTTTCGAGTCAAGAATCCTCCGGTCCGACATACAAACAGTGAAATGGAAAACTGGAACAGACTTTAGCAGTCAATTATTCCGAAGGTTGCAACCAAACACCTTAAAATTTGCAATTAAAATTGGCTTGGATTAAGAACTGGAGAGAGTTGTTTTTGGAGTAGAGGAACAAGAATTTGTTGGGTTGAGAGTGAAATATGGAACGGGAATAAATGTCAGTGTGTCACTTGAACCAAATTCGAGTTGTTGAGAGCAAAGCGCAAAGCAACGACGTCGACGTCTTTTTAGAACCGAATTCACTTTTTTACCCAGAATTGGTCAACACTTTCGGTTATCGGTTCTATGCTTTGAGGACTGGAGGATTGGATTGGAGGGAGTGACGGGAGAGTGGCGTCATTTGAGTCAGCTTTGTGCTGCAGTCGGGAGTTGCCGAGTTCGGGAGAAGTGGGGAGTCGGATCGATCCGACGGTTGCAAAATTGTCAGCAAACAACGAAACCAAACGAAACAACACGAAATCTTTTCTGATGCAATCTTCCCTCCCAATCCCAATCCATCTCCATAACATTTCATATACTTTCAATTCATTTACAAAAGCATAAATTATACTTATATTATGGCTACAAAAGCTATTAGCAATTTTGTGGGTTAAAGTGTACCATTTCAAAAAATCAATACGCAATTTCATTAGTAAAGGGTCCCAGTTATTATTTTCTCACTTCATTCACAAAATCTCATAATTTCCTCACCGGTGGAAATGCAAAGACCTTGCGTAGAATTTAGAATAGAAGAAGTGAGACTTTGAGACTTTGAGACTCGCTCAAGTCAAGACTGAACTGAAGCGAAGGTTGTTGAGGCAAAGTGAGACAAGAGGATGTGAAGAAAAGAGTGAAGAAGTGATGAATAGAAATGTGAGAAGCTACGAAGCAAAAAAGTAACGGTGGTGTATTTTGGAGTGTTGGTTGTTTGGAGCGTTGCTGTTGATGACCTCTGTGTTGTGCTTACCAGTTGCATGAGTCAGTCAAACCACAGATGGACACAAAATCCAACAATCAACAAAACGAATTGAATTGTATCAAAATTCATATTTCATCAAAATTGAAATTACAATTCAAAATTTAACTTTAGAGGAGAAAATATAAATTTGAATGTTGATATGATATAGATTTGAGAGTGTTGTTTATGATGTTGGAATTGAGTGTGAGGTCTTGTGACATGGATGCTTTGCCTGTTTGTGAGTTAATCTCATTATTCCCATTTCTTGGAGTTGTGGACACTAAACTTGTTTTCATCCTCAAATCTGAATTCATGTCTCGTGTCTTGTGTGTGTCTTTGTGCTTGAAAGAATGAATGAAGCCTCAGAAGAGTTGATTTTAAATCAGAGTGGAGTTTTGCCCTGGCCTGGGGATGTTCATAAAAATGTTCAGAAATGGCAAGATAGGAATTCTTGTGAGTTGTCATTAGCAACTGCTTCACTTCATCTAAAAACAGATCCAACAATTCATTCGTTGCTATGAACACCAAGAAGAAGAAGAAGACGAAGAAGAGCAAGGCGTGAGTTTGAGTTGTGAGAAAAAGTGGCGACCCAGTTATTGGAAGCACCTGCCTCGTCTTTGACGTCCCATCCAAAAACACATGCACCAAATAAATTGCCAGCAACAAAACACACGTCTTCAACTCTTCTTCTTCCAACACACACTCATTCCTTCATTCTTCATCTTCACACCACATTTCATATTCTTCTGATGCACTTATTTTCTTGCATGCAGCCGGAGACGGAGACACTGCAGTTGGTTGTTTCTCTCACGTCGCCCCATTTGCATTGCAGTCCACATTCCACATTGGCACACAAATCCAATTCCATCAACATAAATAAAATAAAATCAAAATTCCATATTCTTCCTCCATATTTCTCATTTTTTTACATCCCTCATTTATTTGGTGGTTGGCAAGGGAACTGCAAATGATTATGAAGGGATGAAATGCAAGTGACATTTATTTGTTGATTTTTGGTTGTGAGAGTTTGTTGTTTGATGAATGGAGTAATTGTTGACTTTGTGTGTTTTCTCTTCTTTTCATTCACGTCCTTCCTTTTCTTTTCACTTTCCTCAATGTCAATCTTCCTCCAAGCAATCACTCCAATTCTTCTTCTGTCTGTTCCTAATGACATTCTCGTCGCCCCGGGCTACAATATTCGCAAATTGGAAGACTAAAAAGGTTTTGAATTGTGTGTGTCTGAATGTGGATTGATTATGAGATGTTTTGAGTTGATAAATAAATAAATAAATGTGTGGACAAAAGAGTTTTGTGTTGCTGTGACGATGGGGAATGATTGTGAAATGTAAAAGTGGAGTTGATTGGTTTTGGGTGTGGAGAGTGTGGAGCAGATTTATTTCTTTTCCGTTTCAGACGTGTTTCAGTTCACCCATTCATCTTGTTCATCTTCATGCTCATCCTACATCTTCCAACACACACGCAGATACTCAACTTTTATCCCTTTATGTCTTGTTGCCTTTTGTTGTATGCAGAAGAAGAAGAAGAATTTTTGATGATATGTGTGTTGTGT